>JAHHUM010000970.1:0-299222 GCA_036173005.1 Crenichthys baileyi
AAAAATCTATAAAGGGCCATTTCTGCAGCAATTTAAATAAGAGGGTTTGGAGGAGCATTTGCATGCATCTGTATGCCTGGGCTAAGAGGCTAATGTCATAAAATACGGCGCAGACATGATTTAATGTAATCTGTCATGTCATATGCTAATCTGCAGTCCTCTCGGTAAGACACAGCATGAAAGTGCGGGGAGTTTTCAAGGAGCGCTACTGTAAGTCAGAGGTGTGCTTTGAGAAATCCTTTAGTGTGTGTTTTTGCTAAACCTAATAAGTTTGAAACATGCTGTTTTTTGTGCCTTTACTGTAGCCTGTGTAAATATGGACATTTTTATTGCAGTCACAGCTGTAAGAATATTCTCCTAAAAATGGAGGCTTACCTGTAGAAAGTGTCCCCGCCTTACAGCATTAGCTGCATATCGGCAGTGCTGTGAGGGAATAATTTGATGTAATATTCATCAGATCCAGTCCATGTCAAAAACAGAACAAAAAGCTGCAAATGACCTGAACAAGATTTGGTTCAGTTTGTCATAATGTGTTAATTTGATTTGTTGTGACGGTTTTTGTTTATTCAGTCATAGTCAAATGACAGAAAAGAACATATAGAACTGCACCAGGTTTTAAAATTATTTAAATCTTACTGTAGGTGTAAAAACACACAAACAACAGGTTCCACTCTGTCCTTTTCTATTAAACAAAGAGTTGGTCAAAATGAAAATTTTAAAAATTAATTACACCCTATGATCCAATATTTTTTAGAACCATTTTCAGGAGCAATATTTCACTCATTGTTTCAGTTCATTTAGCCAAACCTAGGTCAATACCACAATATCTCAAATGGATTGAGTTCTGGACTTTGAGCCCTTGTAACACGTTTCTTTTTTTCAGCTGTTTTGCTGGCCATTTGCTACTGTGTTTGGGATCATTGTCCTGTTGCATAAACCAGTTTGGGCCAAGCTTCAGCTGTCGGACAGATGACCACATGTCCTGCTCCTGAACATTGTGGTGTACTGACGTGTTCATGGTCGACTCAATGACTGCAATGTGCAGAGGTCCTGTGGGTGCAAAACAAGACCCAAATCATTACCAGTCCACCACTCTGTTCGACAGTTGCTATGAGGTGGTTGTGCTTATATGCTGTGTTTGGTGTCTTCAACCATAAGGTTGTGCTTTAAGGCCATTGGCATTGTGCTAACACAAACCTGTAAGCTCCAGACCAAACTGTCAAGTCCTGCTTTTATAGAGGTGAGCATGTTTGATATGATTTAGTTGATTAAGAATTTAATAATGAATAATGAAATAATGAAATAATGAAAGTATGAGCTTTGTGGGGATTCTTTTTTTTTTTTTTTCGAAGATTAAAATCATTTTACAACCTGGGAAACACCAGATCCTTATTATTTACATTATGTACGTACTCTTACAAAAGGATCTTTGCTTACTTCAGAATGAGTTTGCTTAATTCCAAACTGCCAGAAGTGTGATGACTGCAGTCATCACACTAGACAAATGCAATCTTCATTGTTTTAATAAAATGTTGTATGAAACTAAACATAAAATTGTATTTAATGATACTCAATCTTGGATTATTAAAAGCTGCAGTTTTAACAGGTAAATGTGAAGATGGTTTTCAATGTAAATGGGCACAAAAATGTCTATTTTATCTTCAGATAATCACCGGACTCCAGGTTTAGTAGTCTTGGATATCTCATTAGATTTTTTTTAACATTGGCTGTTATATCTTCTACGACAAAAGAGAACAGATAGAAGTGGCACAATGCAACCAAAGAATAAAAAGTTAATTCTAGGAGGAAAATGTCAGGTATGAAGCTGTGGACATCTGACAAGTTACAATTACCAAGCAGGCCCCCCACAGAGAACTGTGCAGTGCTCTTCTATGGATAGTCTGTGAAGTTAAAGCCGCAACTGAGTGGCATAGCCCACTTTGATCTGTGTGGAGGGGGCGTCTGCTGCAGCCCATGTCTGCTGCTGATTTGGTGTGGGAATGAATGTCAGGACAAAGTCAGTGAAGGGCCAGACCCTTGCATACATCTCCCTCTGCACGCGCACCTTATGACATGAAAACGTGCACAACAGCAGCGATCTGTCTCTGGAGGTGTAAAATAGGGCGAACACAGTGAAAAGTTACACACTTAGCACATTTCATCATAAACTAAGTAAAATAACACCCACTTTTAGATCTATGCAGTAGATGCTGACATACAGAATACATACTCATCATCTAATAATATTCCAATTATTCATAGCCCGAAGACAGCCTGATAAATTGCCTGTGGTAATTAAAACGATTAAGTGAGAAGTGCAAAATGGTAATTCATCCATGCGTTACAGAGCTAAGCAAACCTGGTTATAAAACCAGTCTAATTAGCTCTTGTAAAGAAGAGCAGAGTGTTTGACCAATAAGCATGTACTTACAGAGAATCAAGAATTTTCTTCCCGACTTATCAGACAGCTCAATTGCCTACTTCTTCCATCACTGACTAAAGCATTTTACATCTTTGTTAAATTAAAATTTTAACTTTGGCATGGAAAGATCATTTCATTTTCAAGTGTTGGCTGCAGGTTGGGTAGTAGTAGCAAAACTGTAAGGTAAATAATTTTTCTTATTCAACAAAAATAATTTAGTAAACACATATTAAATTTCAAAACCTAAAACTTTATCTTTAAGTTGGGATTAAAAAGTTTAATTAAAGTTGGAGGTACCTTAGACTATTAAGCACAGAATGGTGTTAGTTTCAAAACTTTGAGTCAAAATACTATGTCTTTTATAGTATTTATAAAAACAAAATGTGTAAAAATGATCTAATTGCTTTTATTTCTAACTGAAAGGCAACTACTAATTCAGCTGCTGCTAAAATGTTATATTTATTAGTGTAGTTCTAATAATGCTAGCCAAAACATTAATTTCTTCTTTTTTTGATTTTGATACAATGAAAAAAAAACACTAGTTCACATTTAGGTGCTAACTGTGCAGAGTGTTACATGCTTTGGGTTCACATTGAGTGACACAAGTAGTAAGAAGCTAATATTAGCTCTATACTTAGTCAGGCTATCTGCTCGGCTAGCCAGCAGTGATCTGCTTAGAAGACAGGCCAACAAATTACCAAACTTACTTTTAAAGCAGTGTTATCTGAGTTAGAGTGATGGTTTGCACTCTTTTGGTTTCCATAACATGGTGGTCTGTGTTTTTGGTGAATGGAAATACGCCCAGGATGCCAAATTTACCTTTTTTATTTTTAAGTTAAGGGAAAAGTACAACCTAATTCTTTCAGCCAGCTGACTAGCAGTGCACAACAAGAGTTGAGGGAGCGTCACTGCTGAGTTATTGTACGCTCCATAGAGCTGGAAAATAAAATTCCCTAAATCCGAAATTTTTTCTGGTGTCTTATTAAATTGCCTTTTAACTGTGAGAACGGTATGATGGGAAATTTTAGTGGTTTCAAAGCTATAACTTCTTAGAAATTGCTTCATGCCATGAACCAGCTCATGCCTTCTAAGAGATAAACAAGTAGAGAATATTCCAATTTATCTGAATATTAGAACCTCTTGAGTCTGGTTACATTTATAAAAACTGCTAAGTTCAAACTTCAGCTTAATCGTTGCATACTTCTTAATATGTCCAGACAGAAAGCAGAAAGTATTTTTACACTTTTAGAGTGTTCACCGTTTTCTCTTTCTCAGGACTGTTGGGACCCAGCCATGGATTTTAACATTTAAACTCCTGTACAATGTTTTTGGGAACTTTCAAAATAAATTGCATTAACCTACTTCCAGCACAGCTAGGAAACGGGATAACTGCGGACTTCCTGTGACGTCACTGTCCAAATAAAAGCACCGCTCTTGCTACATCCTATCATATCGATCATATGCACTAAGTTAAGTTAAGTACCAATGAAATACTGTCTGTGTATCCGGTAGATACATTCATGAACGGGAGTGAAGGTAAAAGCCTGACTTGATTTTCTCTCTGAGGCCTGCAGAAGCAAACTGTGTCCCAGAGGATTCCTCGTAGAGACGCTGTCTCTACTAAACCGAGTGGAGTGGTTTTCCCGGTCTGAGAGGACGACAACAGGAGCCGCATCCCTTGGCAACGTGCAGTGTGGTCAGCGGACAGAACGGGCCGCCCAGCCACTGCTCCGGAGGTTAGCTGGAAGCTAACCCTTTGTTGACTGTGGACAGCGTTTCCTCCCCACGGTTCATGAGGTTAGATTTGGGCAGAATAATGGAAGAGGATTTAGATTGAAATGATCTAAACGTTTTTCATTTTATGAAGTTTGGTTTTGTTTGTGTTTAACTCAGCTATCTTGGTGCTAGCAGAATATCTGCAGCACACGTGCTCAGTTTTGTGTTCTGTTTGTGTGTTTTTAATGTTAAGACAAACTTTACTTGAAGGGTGATTTTAAACACAGAAGATTGATCATAACGCGCCATCCACGCTTATGCATTTTAACCCTTTTATTGACGGTATTTTTAAAGGTGTGTGTTTGATTCTGGTGCTAAGCTATCAGCTTCCTTTGTTAGCTTTAACTGCTAACAGCTTAGGACATGTGCTTGCCTGTTAAAGAATATTTACCCAGAAAGGTTGTTAGTTTTCAATCCAGTAAATAATAGTTCCCTAAACATTATCTTACTAAACTTGATAACGAAATAAACACCATTAAGCCCCATTTCTCCAGAAAGATTTGGCTCTTTTCCAAAATACTTCCTTAAATGTTTTACCATTCCCTTAATAATATTTCTTTAAATATTATCTTAATAAATAAAGGCAGCTAATGAGACACCGTTGAGAATTAGTCATCCAGAAGGTTGCTTTTATTCAGCAGATCATTCTTTAAAACATTATTTTATTAAAATAATATTTTATCTGATCTTGCATTGTGAATGGTCGTCTAACGTTTGCTGATTATTGCCAAGACTAACTTAACTTCATTTCAGATTCTTCAAGATAATCCTTGGTTCTCAAACATAAACATTGCATGGTAATGTTGCATCACTCTTTCGGTCATGATTTCAACCATCTTTAATCGACTTCCCTATTCTTTAATTCTGCTTGGTAGTTTAGTTGGATTGTTTTAGCATAGTAAAGAGTTTGTTGATTGAAATATGTTTGACTTTGAGTTGACTTATTTTTGTTAATAAATTCTTGTATTTTAAGAAATTGTGTGAATTCAGTCCATGTGTGTGCAGAGTTTATGCTGTTCAATAATGTCAGAGCTTGGCTCACATCTTTCTATTTTGTCCTAATACCATCGCCTTACTGGGCTGGTAATCACTGGACAACACTTAACAGACTGAAATATTATTTGATAAAATATTAATATTAAATATTAAATAATATAGTCAGATTAATAATCATAACAGGACATAGTGATTATTTAGGCTGTTGTCACACTGTTTGTTTTTGTGGTTAGGATGATAGTGTCAGGGGGTGTATTTAGAAACTGTCAGTCCATACTGTATATCGGTTTCTCTGTAAATAGACTTTACCCGTGTTTAAGAAATTCAGCAAATTCTGTGAAGCATCAAGTCCTGAGATGGGTTGTTATCATCAGGTCATTACTGCAACACTTGAGTAGTACTTGTGTAGATTCTGTAGCAGTTGTATGTATGCACCGTTTATTTAAGGTGCATAAAAAGGCAACCCTAGAGTGTTATTCGCTAAAGGCATTTTAAAGTAAACATTTTAAGGGTTTTGCTTGTTGAGCAGCAAAAAAAAACAAAAAAACATTTATTTTGGATTTATTGAATAAAACCAGCTATTTTACGATCCATATCCTACAGTATAGGTGATCTTTTAGACAATTAAAATATTGTACGTTTAATGAAAACAAATATGCCTTTACAGGTGTTGATCAGTTCATTCTCTGACACATAAAAATACTGAAACCCAGAAGAAAAACAACTCATATATGCAGAAATAGCTCACCGCTCAGGGCAGCAGAAGCACTCAGAAAAACAAAAGATAACAGCTGTACCATAGACAAGTTTCCTAATATTTATTTGTCCCACCCCCACAGTGTAAAAGCTGGGCACAGCTATGTTAAAGGGCAATTTCACAGCTTTAAGAAGTCTGGGCTGCATTTCACCATCTCTAGTTTCAAATCTAAATGCATAGACTGGAAGATGGGGTGAATTCAGGTATAGTGAGACATTAGGCAATTTAGGACAGGGTACATAAAAAGCATTTAACCATTGCCTTGTAAATTACATGTTAAAACTAAGGGTGCCAATACATTGTCTTGGAATATCACCAAAGTAATAAGTGAAGTGACATCACACATGGCGAGTGGTCTGCATCAAACTTGAAGTTGCACCCTGAAATCCAGAGAAGTCTGATTCTTTTTATGAACTCAAGTTATTGCGAGTCATTCCCCAAACTGCATTTGAGTAATTTGAGTCACTAAGTCAGTGATCCAGAATGGCACACGAGTTCCACCCAGTGCCCGTCCCTACTGATTCATACTGCTAGAATCACTGATTTAAAAAGAATCATATCCTTTTTGTGTGAAAGTAACAGATCAACAACTCTGTCAACAAATCTGTTTTCTTTCTGAATGACAAAAAATAAACTATGGGAAAAAAAACAGCATTTCTCTAAGGATGGCAAAAAATAACTAATTAATAATGTCAATTAATAAGGCACCTAAGGGGCAGAACCCAGATGAGATTAGCGAGGACACTGCAGCAGCAGCAGCAACAGCATAATAGAAATTTAAAGCAGTCATTTTTTGCTTGGAACAGTGTGTGCAACTAGCTAAACATTTTTTATTCAGTCTGCTTTGGGATACAAACATCAAATGAATGGTGAATCATTTGTTTCTACACCGCCATGGGGAAACTAGGGCGTTGAGCACCATAATATCATCTCAGGTGGGGGGAGCGGTTAACAGCCATAGGAGCGGAATAGTGAGTGAGTTACAGGAAATGACTTAGGAATTTGTTGTTCTGGACTTCGTTACCAAATCTGTGGTTTTTCTGTTTGTGAACGCTAAGCTACTGAGCAATTATTTTATTTAGGAAACAGTGAGTTGATTTGCTTTTCCCACAAGGCTAATACAGCAGTTAAGTTGAATTATGCATATAAATACATTTACAATAGTAGTTGCGTAGTTGCATATAATGTAAGTTCTCTTCTTTGTAGTTGGCTAACAAGCAATAGCAGGGATTAGTCAGGGAATGAGGTAATAGAGACAACTAATCATGATTCCCGAGTCAGTACAGTGACTCACGAGTTTTCATCGATTCATTCAGGAGTCTCACATCACTAATACGAGAATGACATACTTCAAGTGAATTTTGATATAAGGTTATGCAATGTGCATGAGTAATGCACTACAGACAATAACGTCATAAATATAATGCACTTATGGTCTAATACTTCATAGCAACAAACGTATTGTGAATTTCTTCAACATGTGTTTGGTCATTTGGTACAGTATTTAAAGTTTATTTAGGAGAAATATACTGATGCACATATAGCCTAATTAAAAGTTGAAACCAACAAATATTTCAAAACAAAACATGCCAAGTTCAGTTTTAACGTTATCTAGTTGTAGAAAAACACTCATTGGCTAACTGTCAGAATTGTGTGATTAGACTATTTTCATCCAATAGGTTTTGATAAATGTGTTACATTCATACATTAAATTCTACAACAAATGGTTTTTGTAGTGTGATAATGTAGTTTAACTCCAAGTTATATTGATCCATGCAGGAGTAGGCCTCTGCTTGTGAGCACTGTTGTTATTGACAGAGACAGCAAGATAGAGAATGAAAGTGCAAGGACTGTGTTAAAAGCAGGGATAAGTAGTCAGCAGGATGTAGAACAAATGGAGAAAAGACAGTGTGAAGGGAACTTTGGAGTGATATACAGACCTCATTTATGGGTATGGGATATTAGCAAATATATATGTTTTAGCCTAAGTTTGTAAAATAAAATGTTTTGCCTCATGCTGACCAGTGTCACTGCATCTAATATGCTCTGGTTCTTCAAAGAGTAAACAGAAAATAGAAAGTTCCATCAGACAAGGACAGTGTTCATGTGTTGAAGCAGTGCTTTGCAAGCAGTTACTATTTACACAGTAATTAGAAATGCATTAGAAGAAATACTTGGTGATTTTCCTTCTACTCTAATCGGGTAGATTTTAGAAAGTTCACCTTGAAAGTCATTACCTCTAATCAGTGGAAGAATTCCCAGTCACACTGCAGTTCAGTTGCTTTCCTATAAAAACAGCAAATGTTCCAAATGTGGGGATACTCAAGTCAAATGTTTATTTATGCAGCACTACAACATCTTTTAAAGCATGAGCAAACACCAGGGAGTTGAGCTGAGTAACTGTATTTACTGTTCTAAATGCTCACATTACATGCATCTGTCTGTTTTTATTTGCATATGTTTGTGTTAAGTGCCATAAAAACTCTGTGTAAGCAAACCGAGAACACCTACCAGCTTAGGAATCCATAATTCAACACTCTGTGGAAGTTCACAGTCGCGCCGCTGTTTTCTCCATTAAAAAACATTGCCTGAGGTTGTCAGCACAGGAGTGTCATGTCCACCTTGTCTTATTTCCAAATAATCATATTGTCTTGTGTGTTGGCACATTTCTCCAGATGTTGCAAGTCAAAATCCTTTTTTCTCAAATCCAAAGGCGAAATGCAGCTTTTTACTTTTGTAGTATGATTTTTGTGAAGGAACTGTATAACAACAATTATTTTCTGCAGCTCTGCCACATCTTTGTTTCCAGATTTAGCAAATGAACACACTGTATAAATCTAATAATAATACCTCATAAAGTTTTCCACATTTTGTCACATTACAACCAGTTTAATATTACTGGGACAGATAGACAACACAAAGCAGAAAGTAATTGTTAATCGGAGGTAAATGATGGATGGTTCTCCAAGAGTTTCACAAAACAACACTTAAAAAGTGCAGGGTACATTTAAAAAAAATATTTCTAAATAAAATCCAGTGCCATCAGCTGCCTTTTGAGGTTAGCTAATTAGTAAATGCAAAGTGTGCAATTAAATCTTAGGATAAACCCACCTGTTTTGTGAAGGCCTCAGAGGTTTCTTTAGATAACATTACAGAGCAAACAAGCTGCATGAATCCACAGCTCCGGTGGGGGAGTTTGTTGACACGACAACTGTTGGTGGTGCATGCCACAAGTCTTAATGGAAGAGTTGAAAGAAAACAGCCTTAATTGAATAGGTTGTTTCCCATTTGCAGTTTGCCACAAACCATGCAGGGGAAAGAGCAAGCATTTATAAGATGGAGCTGCAATCAGATTTAACCAAAATGAAGCTTCTTGGCCTAAATGTTGCAGAAAAACAGAACTTCACATAACCTTGAACACACCATCCCAACAGTGAATCATGGTGGTGGTAGCATCGTGCTGTGGGTGTAGTTTTTAGTAGGGACAGTGAAACTGATTGGAGTTGATGATAAAATAGATTTAGCTAAATACAGATCAATTCTGGAAACATGTTAGAGGCTGCAAAAACATTTTGGACTTGGGCGGAGGTTCGGTACCTGGCAGGACAGACTAAAACAAACAACTAGAGCTACATTTGGATAGTTTAGATCAAATAATAATAATAAGTGTCAGAAAGGCCCAGTGAAAATTCAGACCAAAATCTAATTGGAAAAAAAACAGTAAGAGTTCAAAATGGGATGTTTACACATGCTCTCCATCCAATCTGACTGAGCTTGAGTAATGGGAAAAACTTTATATCTCTTTATATGTGCATACTGACAGAAACATACCCTCTGTAGAGAAATAGGTGGTTTAACTGAGTTTTCACTGAGTGGGGCTAAATACAGACTCATCCAACACTTTCAGATTTTTGTTTTGCAGAGAAAACATGTATCATTTCCACTCCCATTTCATAATTATAAGCTACCACTTTGTGTTGTCTATCACATAAAATCCCAGGAAAGTATACTGACGTCTGTGGTTGTAACATGACATAATGCCAAAATATTCAAGGATATGAAGACTTCTGCTAGTTACTGTAGAGATCTTAGAGTATTTTGTGGGTAATCTTGGGGTACCGACACAGAAACCCCATGCTCTTAGGTTTACTGCTAGTCTGAGATTAAACAAGATTCTGAATCTGTTTTTACAACACAAACAAATTCATAGGATTTCAATGCATAAGAACATAAAGTCATATTAGGGCTGCCTGAGGTTACAACTTCTACATCACTTAATATATTAAGAGAACAGATGTTCTGACTTTCAAAATGAAATGAAATAATCGCCTAGCAGGTAGAAGGACAAAAAGCCACAGTATACGCTGAATGCAATGGTCAAAATCCCTGGTAATGTCTTCCTCTCATTAGTGCAATCTCCTGCTCAAGATGGAACCACTAAAAGACATTGCCTGCATTAGCAACTTAATGCAGCCGGTCAGTTAAAGAATATCATACAAAGTTTTCAAAGGATAAAAAAGATGCAACAAATTCACACGTAAGATTCCACACAAATCTAAACTCTGCATCTGTGATTGCAATCCACTGCCTGGCTGTGTGCAGCACATACATCTGATGAATTTGTATTTTTTCATGTCTCTGAACAGTTATTACCACTACTCAAACAGCATTCGCACTAATTCCCCTATCAGTCAGTGCATCGGCTAAGTGGAATTCAGGAGTGATTTTTCCCATGCAGTACCCGCGTGCCTCCAGCTTAAAAGCCACTGTGTGATTGATAAATAGGAGAATTGGGGAGACATTTCAACGAAGAAGAGGCCTTTCTCATTAAAAAATGTGGTGTTCATAATGAGGAGGAAATAAAATTAGCACCGAGAGGGATGGAAGAGAGCAAGCTGCTGTAAATATTGTAAAGACGGATCGGTAACCTCTCCTTCCAGCCGCAGCCAAAAGTCATTACGCAATGTTTGGAATATAGGTTCCTCATGACCGCATATTTATTATCTATCTAAATAGAATCACTTACCTCTGATGCTGCCTCTGATAGCCAGTCACTACAAATATCAGTTCCTCCTGGTGCCTCTGCTGGCAATTTTACATAAGGCCCAATGATTATGCATGCAGCCAGATAAGACTGCATTTGTAAACCCGATTCCTGCTTTCCAGAGAGAAATAACCATTTGTGGAGGAGATTTTTTTTTCCTTTAAGTGTCTAAATGCAACACAGTTTAACATCCTTCATGGTGGCAAATGAGGTCAGGAATGAAAGAGTATTCCTCCCTATGTTACTGGTAAAGCAAGGCTGCCAAATATTTTTTAATAGTGCTGTTAAAAAGTATTTGTCCCCTTGCAGATTTCTCATGTATTTGCTTTTTTTTGTTTCACCTAAATGTTTCAGATTATCAAACTCGTTTTGCAGACAAACGTAACCCAATTAAAGCAGTTTGAAAAAGCAGATATTATTTATTAAATAAAAAAAACTACCTACCAATAACTACCAATGACTATTTTACATCTCTCTTGACCAGATTCTCCCAGTCTTGATTGCATTCAGCAATATTGGAGGTTTTCCAAGCATAAAGGGCTATTTAAGGTAAATGCCAGAAAATTTGATTTGGATTTAAGTCTTTGACTAGGCCTTTCCAAAAGATTTTTTCCAGCCATTTTGAGGTGGTCTTTCTGGTGTCCTTGGTCCATTGTCCAGCTATAACCCAAGTGTGCTTAAGTTTAAGGTCACAATCTGAAGGTCGTACATTCCCCTTCAGGATTTTCTCCCAGGGAGCAGAATTCGCGGTTGCATCAATTATGGCAAGTTTTCCAAATCCTGGAGGGGTGAAGTGGCACCAAACCTACACAATCTACATAATCAATCATGTTAGACTGTCAGTATAAACTTCTTTTTCTGAAATGATTTGTTAGTTTTATGCCAGTCAGCAAAATATTTTCCCAAAAGTCTTGGGAATCCTCAAGCCAAAGGCAGGCCTTTGATTTATTTTTGGACAGCAGTAGTTTTGACCTTGGACCTATCCCATGGAAGCTTTTTAGCCCCAGTCTCTTTCCTAGTGTTAAATCTTGATCACTGACCTTTACTGAGGCAAGTGAAGCCTGCAGGCCTTCAGATGTTGTTCTAGGTTCTTTTGTGACCTCCTTCATGAGTCATCGATGCCCTCTTGGAGTAATTTTTGTAGTTCAGTCATTCCTGGGAAGGTTCGCCACTGTTCCATGGGTTCTTCATTTGTGGATAATGTCTCTCACTGTGGTTCAGAGCCTTGGAAATAGTTGTGTAACAATTTCCAGGGTTATTGATGTCTCACCTGTTCCTAAATTTTTAGATCGGGTCAGGATGTGTTGTTTTTTTAGATCTCTTAGCCTACTTCATTTTGTCAAATAGGTCCTATTTTTGTGATTTCTTTATTCTACACCATTTCTTTGCCTGATATTAAAAATAGTTTGATGGTCAAAAATGTGTAAGAGTGACAAAGAAGCAAATGGACTGAACTTATATAGCGCTTTTCCAGTCATATAGACCACTCAAAGCACTTCACACTAGAGCCACATTCACCCAATCACACTCACTAACACATTCATACACCAATACGCAGATCAGTAGGCAACTTGAGGTTAAGTGCCTTGCTCAAGGGCACATCAACATATGGCAGGAGGAATCGGGAATCAAACCCACAACCTTCTGATTGCAAGACAACTACTCTTCCTACTGAGCCACAGTCACCTAGCAAAATGAAAAAATCTGTAAAGGGGCAAATACTTTTCACAGCTCTGTATGTTCCTGTAGGCTCATTCACTCCACCATATTTGTCCCTAAAATGCACTTCGACTGTGTTTTTTTCTTTTCTCTGCTGCTATTGTTCATGCAATAAGCGTTACACCAACAAATATATGTATGATGACGAGGGATGCAGCTCAATGCCTATTCATGAAGGAACATATTCAGAGCTCAAAAGCATGTATGCACATAGGTATTGGCCCATTTGTCAAGCCATGAGAGCTAATTATATCATACTGTGTGATATTGTTTTTCGAGCCATGCATTTCATTTTGCAACATTAAAACACACGTGGCCGAGGCTGCACAAATGGTTTCCATGAGCATGAATGCATTAGAAAATTTTGGGAGGGGACGTTGTATTAGAACTCCACAGGGAGATCAGCATGCTGCACCTCTTTTGGTCCGTCATTCATCTTCCTGTGCGAGGGCGGAGAGAGCACCGGTGGGTAGTGACGCCTTCAGCCAACTTGGCAGGTTAATGAAGGTAATTTGATTTTATACATAATGGCTGCCCATGCCACACAGGGCTTAATTGCGCTCGGCGTCTGGTCGGCGTTTCCTGAAGGTTGTGCGCAGGCAAACAAGTTCCTGATTCAAGAGAGACAGAACTGATAGCTCCGGTTCATCTGCTAATAGTTTATCTTATTTCCAAGGCGGCTGCGAGCTCTGCTCTCACAGTGTGAAGGCGGTGGCTCCCTTTTAGTGAATGAAGCCAGTTCATTAATACATGGCAAACAAACACCTCAGTGCAGAATCAGAGTCAGGATTACTCTGACAGATCATGCTGATGTTAGTGCTGTCTTATTTGTTACAGTTTGATATGATTTTATTCTTGTGGAATCATCTGGAACTTGAAGTACAGAATGAGGTTCTTCTAAAACTAACAAGAGTTTAAATGAATAGCATTTGTCTTCCAACTCTGCAAATATGTTTGTTAATACCATGATCACTTTTATAAAGACCAAGAAACTGTTATTAAAATAAGCCTGTCAAGGTTTCTTTTATTGTATAATCCCTTTGTAAAGCTGGGTGTCAAAAGATGCAATTAAAAAGGTGCATTTGCTTTTGCAATAGCTGTTTTAAAAACATATCACATGTATGGGTCTCAGTTTTTTATGACAGATATTCTGTGTTTGCTACATATTTTTCCCTTTTAGTAGTTTTTAATTCACACTTAACACACAGTTCTGCACATGCTTTAACTCACATTTATTATTACCATTGTTTGCTATCTGTTTCATGTTGCTGTTGTGTTCGCAAAGCAAATGCCACTATTCAAACACTGATGCAAACATCCTAGATATTTAGGTCAATTTTATGTGGGTAGACACAATTTAGAGATGATGGCTTTTCCCAAAGCAATAAAGTTTCTTTTATAGTATTAAAGCGTAAGCTGTAATGCTTCACTTGTGAAAGTAAATCTGTTGGGCTTCTTTTTGGCACTCAGACAACAATTCTGAGGGCTACTCTGCTGAGCAGGACACGGTTAAAAAAAGAAAAAAATAAGAGAGATGATGGTTTTTTTAAACAACACAAACATCTTAATCTGATCCCCCTCTTTCGTGCTTTCACGATGAAAGTATTTTTTTTTCCTGATTGCCATACTCTTTACATTAGCACTGTCCATAATTTTGCCTGACTTTTAACCGGCGCATGCAACCAAGATCACATGTTCCATACTGGCTTCTTTAAACCAGTTGCTAATGTGTTGTAAATTGGGTTTTCATGACCAGATTAGAACACAGAGATGACCGGGTGTTTGCTGTAGCGTTTCCTAAACTTTGAAGTAAACTCCCCTTTAGAACCTTTCCAACAATCGGACATTTTTATAACACATTTTAAAACTTTTTTTTTACTTCAAAACCTTCCTAAACTGATGGCTTTTGTCTGTGTGATACAATTTTGCTGTATTATGATATTGTGTGAGTTGCACAGAACTTTGTTCAACTACAGTTGTTTTCAAATTTACTTTATATATAAATTTGACTTTAATAAAGGGGATATCCACCACTTTCAATGCTAGCTGTCTTATATGGAGTTTACAGTAAAACAGCAAATGTGTGGACTGTTGTATGTTTGGTCTGACGATGCTGAAATCTCGCCCTGACACAGCATTTGGACATGATTCTACCATATAAAAGTTTTACGTTTTTGTGTTGTTTTGCTAAATGTGTCGAACAGTATGTACAAACAGAGCAGTACTTCGGTGGAAAAGCATTTTATCTTCATGTTTCTTTGAAACCTATTAAATGTTCTGGGAAACCATATGTAGGAAACATCATTTATTCCCAAATTAAGTCGCACAAATGTTAAGTACAAGCCATCCTGGAATTAATTTCATTTTTTTCCCTTGCCCTATAATTGGATCCTAATCAGAATTGCTAATTTTCTAAGACCCCTTCATTTGATCATTATCTCCAAAGCCCGTGTAGATATTACAGGGCATATTGCTTCATTCTGCCATAACATCTAAATGGATCTTGTCTCAAAGCTTCAAGCACCTTCTCTGATGAGCTTGACTCAACTGAACATGTCTTATTATCTACAGGCATATCTGTAAATATCTAAATGAAAAGATCAAAATAAGTCCATGTCGCACTGATTAAAACCAGTGTTTTTCTGCACTTTGAAGTCAATTAAATATCATTATATAATTAAATGGTGGTGCTAAACCTTTCGTAAGAGTCACCTATAAAATGATCATGAGACTATGGGTACATAATTCCAACCACATCAGTTTTTAATTAAAGTGAAAAAAGGTAGTCATGTTAAAAATGGAAAGCCTGCATTTTCAGGAGTAGGTTCAATAAATAAAGATTTAGGTTTAAACATACTGTTTTAGACCATGCAAACAAAGACCAGTAGGTTTCAGCCACAGAATAGAAAACATCCTTTAGTTAGATTTCATATTCCGGCTGCTCTTTGACAGTATAGTTTCTGAATTTAATCAGAAAACTTGTGATGGTGATAATATTGGTGAATATTACGATTACGATATCAGCTGCGATATATGCCTATTTTCTTCTTTCCTCTCTTTCTCATCTGTGCTTCCATCACTTTGCGACCAACTGCCTAAATATTACATTAGCATGTAAAATGCAGACTCATAACACTTGGAATATATTGGCAAACAATTATTGCACTCTAAACAGTCGTTTGTGATATCAGTTTTGCACACTCTGATCTGCAAAGATGATATATTAGTATTTAATTTCCCTAGGCGATCAATAAAGTGTTTTTGAATTTGAATTTGAATATATTGGTCATATAATGTGCAGCCATAATCTGTAATATGTTTTCATATTGGCCAAAACGTTCCTATCTTCTCCCAGTTGTTCTTTAAATACAGGCCGAGGAAACTACATCTATGTGAATCCTTACAGTGTTTAAAGTATAAATGTAGACTGTTTAGTGAGAATTACTGGATAATTTGGGGTTTAAACCTCACCTGGATAGAGGGTGAAAGTTAATTTCCATACAGATATCTGATAATTACAGGTTTTCTTTATCTCCCTATATTCCGTTCTAAATTAGATTTAAATAGAAGATTCTTTTACAACTTTTATTAGCAGTCAGTGCCGTTTGCACAGTTAACATCGATAACTGTAAGAGCAGTCTCTCTGTAAGTATTGCTACCAACTGGCACACCAATATTCTTAGATCCTACACACTCTACAGAAGATAAAGCTCCAAAACTAAATTAAAACAACTGTCCAGTTCGCCTTTCTGTTGCTACGGAAGCTCTGTGCTGCTCCTCTGTAAGCCATTAAGTGTAACTGCACTTCTTCTCAATCCTACACAACTTTCAGCACTCATTGCATGAGACCAGTAACAAACAGACACCTTGCATTTTCTCACTCTCAACACCGAAATAGCTCCACACAAGGCCTTGCTGAGGAGGCAGGCTGTTCAGACAGGCTTCAGCGATTATTTCTGACCATAGTTTAAAAGGGTAAATAAACTGGAAGATCTCAAAGAATAAATGTACTGGTATAAAGAAAACATCCGTTTGTACACAGCTTTAGAGATTCTATGTATATTTTTTTTATCTAAGAGTGCAACAATTTTTAGGTTGCAAGTTTAAACTTCTAGAGTAGGAAAAATGTGGCAGTGCTTAATTTCTTATCAACAAGCAAAAGAGTTTAGAGGTAAAAACAGAAGATGTTATTGTCTTACCTGCATGTTACCTTTAACCCTTGTCAGAAACACCAACATGTTGGACATTTCAACGCTCCCTGGTAGAATGAGTTTTGTTTAGTGATGTGCAGCAATAGGAAGCCAGTGTGCAGAAGCACTCCTACAGATTCTCATAATGTGCAGCTAAAAGTCCGGTTCTTCATCACAACACTAGCAGCTTTTACAAGTGGCTGCACAATTAGTAGGAATAATCCCTCACACAGAAACAGGCAGAACATTGATTCATGTTCTTATGTGGGTGTTTAAATGCTGTGGACCCCGAGGAGAATAGATATAGATTTTAAATTACCAGCAATACAATAATATGGTCTAAACTGTCAAAAAATGGCTTCATACACGAAGATGAGACAGAACAGAAACAATAGATGTGTGCATAAAGATATATTGAAAATATGCAATGTCTAAGTCTGTACATCAGCCAGAACCTATTTACATTAATTCATGCTTTAACCTCATTTGATCTTAAAATAATTTCAGGAGACAACAAACAAATATTTAAGGAAAATAATAAATGTGCCACCAGTTAAAAACAATAAGTAGCAAATCTTTAGTGGCAGACCTACCTCATATTTGCTGTTCTGGAGCCCAGAACTGTGGAATAAATAGCAGACCTGCAATGCAATCCTTGACTGTCTTGTTACTACGATCATTGTTTGATTTCACCAGAACATCAACAAACCCAAATGGATGGAAAGTGGTGCAACATTGACGATTATTCAATATCCTGATGTTCTCAAATGCTTCTTTTCACAATTTAACCCACATCTTTTGAAGAAAAAAACATGATTGTCTTGTTTGAAGAGTTTAGGGGGAATTGCTTTAGCTTGGCATTGCCTCTCATGAGGACTGTTCACCAAGAAGCTGCGAGAATCAGACATCCCAGTTCATGCCAGAGTAAGACAAGAACAGTCAAGAAACTTTCAAATCTGTGCTTTTCACAACAGTTAGACTTTACATTAAGTACCTGTGTAATTCAGCAATCAATGAAATTAACACAAGCCATTCCAAATGAATGCCTTTTTAACCTGTACTTCAATCCTTTCCCCCTGTTGCCCTGTTCGGAACAGCTAGTTATATCCCATTTGCTGTTTTTAAAATGTAGAAACTTTGCTTGTCTAAGGTCAGCATTCAATGCTTGTTTGGCTCCATAATCCACCATAAAACGAAAGCCAAAATCCACTTCTGAAAATGGCTCGTTAAGATTTTGATCAATCTTGTGCTTTCACTGAGACAGACTTAGGAAATGCCATCAGAAAATTGCATTTCCCAATGACATTAGGCGCCCAGTTGACCATCCAATTCCATGTGTTTCTATTGAGATGTTAAGATCTGATATCGTTTTGGTCAGAAAACCTGCTTTTTTCTCTAAGTGGGGCAATTAAATTTCCTTGATGGTCTCTGAGAGCACTTAGCTTAAGAGAATACACTTCTAAATCAAAAAGCTTTCAATCATCCTAAATCATATTTGGGAGAAATGTGCCCCAAAGCATAGTGTCACATGCAATGCTGTTGAGCATATGACAGACATGTGCTGAGACAAGCGATGCTGGGAAAGGTTACTCTCTGTGTCTCCTCAGGCTGTGGCTTGTTTGTTAGATGGAACCTCAAAGCAAGACGGCACAAGAAGGGACAATATTTACTTCGGACCAGCCTACCAATAAAGAGAAAACATTATGGGTTAAAATAAACACTCTTTAAAATGAAAGATTATTTTTTCTCACACATGAACTATCAAAGAGTAGCCTTTCATGTTATGCAATAAAACTTTAGGTCAGACAAAATAAACTAACATTATAGGTCTAAATTATAATACTTTGGAGCTGCAGTGTATTTCAAATTAAGACAAAGACTGGTTAATTCTGCATAAAGCAGTAAACCTTTACTGGAAAAACTTTTCTTTCAGCCACTTTATATTTTTGATCATTATTGCACCTTGCTGGTACAAGATTGGACCTACTTTTGCTCTCAGTGGCATACCTTCAACAAGATGTCACACACATTCCTAAAAGAGTCCTTAAAAATTTTGATCCATATTGACTTGATAGCATTACATAGTTGCTGTGGATTTGTCAGCTGAACATCCCTGTAGCAAATCTCTCATTTCTATAGGTGCTCTGCTGGATTGAGTTGTGGTGGCTGTGGAGGCTATTGAAGCACAGTGGATTGTCAGGTTCAACAAACCAGTTTGAGATATGAGCTTTTTGGCATGATCCGTTAACCTGCTAGAAGTAGCAAGAATAAATCCTATAACAAAAAGATTTAAACCATTTACTAAATGTGATCCTTAAAATGTTACAATTATTGCCTGCATTTAATTTGCTTTCAGTAAATTAATTTAGCTTTTATTTAGAGTGGAATAAGATCCAATGAAATGGGAACTCACAATAACAAAATGCCTTCTTCTAGAAATAAAGTCTGTTTCGTAAAGAACTATCTAGCTGTTGTCTACATGTGACTTCATCTGGTGAGATAACTGTAAACTATCACATTATATGTCCTCTCCTTATATGAAGGTGATTGGTTCTAGCTTGACACACTGTTTAAATGTTTGGGACTTTTATTTTGAAGTAAGAAAGGAAGTTATTCTTGAGTTGCACTGCTGGCTTGACAGAGTCGATGTCCTGTTGGGCTGGCAGACAACAGTTTTTACAAAAATATGGCCTGCACTAACTATGAATTATTATTGGCATAAATGTGGAAATTTTGATATAAAAAATATGAAAATAGACAACATATAAATATTTGTTTGCACTGTGAGATACCATGACTTGCTAACTGAGAGCCACTTATGATGCCAATCCTGACATGTCTCCCTCCTATGGCTGCTGAACTAGTTTTTAATGAGTCTGGATTACATTTCATAATCTCTAGTACAACATCTAAAGTACTTAGACATGAATAATGAATGATGACTGATTGGAGATCCCTTAAAATTCAGTTTGATATCTTTGAAACCTTTGTTTAATTTATTTAAAATGGAAGAAGAGAGCATTTTGATCACTTTTGTTGGCATTAGGACCACCTTGGACATGCAGGACAATGCTAGACCTCATGTGGCTGGAGTGTGTCAGCAGTTCCTGCAAGATGAAGACATTGAAGCTATGGACTGGCCCGCCCGTTCCCCAGACCTGAATCCGATTGAGCACATCTGGGACATCATGCCTCGCTCCATCCACCAACGTCATGTTGCACCACAGACTGTCCCCAGGGGTTAGCGTATGCTTTAGTCCCAAGGCTCTGGGAGAAGGATCCTTCAGGAGAACGCATGATTCACTGTTTTCGCATCAGGAGCATGCCCAGGGGTTGTAGGGAGGTCATACAGCCACGTGGAGGCCACACACAATACTGAGCTCATTTTGACTTTTTTTTAAGGACATTACATCAAAGTTGGATCAGCCTGTAGTGTGTTTTTCCACTTTCAATTTTGTGTGTGACTCCAAAATCCAGGCCTCCATTGGTTGAATACATTTGAATTCCATTGATGATTTTGTGTGAATTTGTGTGTTTTCAGCACATTCAACTTTTGTCGTACGTGAACAAAAGTATTCAATGAGAATATTTCATTCATTCATGATCTAGGATGTATTTTTATTGTTAGTGTTCCCTTTATTTTTCCAGGTGACTGTGGAGGCCAGGTCATCTGCGCAGCAGCCATCACTCTCCTCTTGGTCAAATAGCCCTTACACAGCCTGGAGGTGTGTTTGAGGGTCATTGTCCTGTTGAAAATAAATGATGGTCCAATAAAGGCAAACCGGATGGAATAGCATGCCGCTGCAAGATGCTGTGGTAGCCATGCTGGTTCAGTATGCCCTTCAATTTTGAATAAATCCCCACAGTGTCACCAGCAAAGCACCCCCACCCCATCACACCTCCTCCTCCATGCTTCACGGTGGGAACCAGGCATGTAGAGTCCATCCGTTCACCTCTTCTGCGCCGCACAAAGAACACGGTGGTGTTGGAAAACAAAGATTTCAAACTTGGACTCATCAGACCAAAGCACAGATTTCCACTGGTCTAATGTCCATTCCTTGTGTCCTTTAGCCCAAACAAGTCTCTTCTGCTTGTTGTGCTGTCCTCAGCAGTGGTTTTCCTAGCAGCTATTTTAACCATGAGGCCTGATTCACACAGGGGTCTCCTCTTACAGTTGTTCTAGAGATGTGTCTGCTGCTAGAACTCTGTGTGGCATTGACCTGATCTCTATCTGAGCTGCTGTTAACCTGCGATTTCTGAGGCTGGTGACTCGGATGAACTTATCGTCCGCAGCAGAGGGTGACTCTTGGTCTTCCTTTCCTGGGCGGTCCTCATGTGAGCCAGTTTCTTTGTAGCGCTTGATGGTTTTTTGCGACTGCACTTGGGGACACTTTCAATGTTTTCCCATTGTTCGGACTGACTGACCTTCATATTCCTAAAGTAATGATGGCCACTTGTTTTTTCTTTACTTATCTGCGTTTTTTTCTTGCCATAATACAAATTCTAACAGTCTATTCAGTAGGACTATCAGCTGTGTACTGTATCCACCTCCTGCACAACACAACTGATGGTCCCATCCCCATTTATAAGGCTTGGAATCCCACTTATTAAAACCTGACAGGGCACACCTGTGAAGTGAAAACCATTTTCAGGTGACTACCTCTTGAAGCTCATCAACAGAATGCCAAGAGTGTGTGTAGCAGTAATCTAAGCAAAAGGTGGCTACTTTGAAGAACCTAGAATATAAGACATATTTTCAATTGTTTCACACTTTTTTGTTCAGTATATAATTCCACGTGTTAATTCATAGTTTTGATGCCTTCAGTGTGAAGCTACAGGGGTTGGACAATGAAACTAAAACACCTGGTTTTTAGACCACAATAATTTATTAGTATGGTGTAGGGGCCTACTTTTGCGGCCAATACAGCGTCAATTCGTCTTGGGAATGACATATACAAGTCCTGCACAGTGGTCAGAGGGATTTTAAGCCATTCTTCTTGCAGGAGAGTGGCCAGGTCACTACGTGATACTGGTGGAGGAAAAAACGTTTCCTGACTCGCTCCTCCAAAAACCCCCAAAGTGGCTCAATAATATTTAGATCTGGTGACTATGCAGGCCATGGGAGATGGTTTAACTTCACTTTCATGTTCATCAAACCAATTTTTTCACCAGTCTTGCTGTGTGTATTGGTGCATTGTCATCCTGATACACGGTGCACCGCCCCCCTTCAGGATACAAAATGTTTGAACCATTGGATGCACATGGTCCTCAAGAATGGTTCGGTAGTCCTTGCAGTGACGCGCCCATCTAGCACAAGTATTGGGCCAAGGGAATGCCATGATATGGCAGCCCAAAACCATCCCTGATCCACCCCCATGCTTCACTCTGAGCATGCAACAGTCTGGGTGGTACGCTTCTTTGGGGCTTCTCCACACCGTAGTTCTCCCGGATGTGGGGAAAACAGTAAAGGTGGACTCATCAGAGAACAATACATGTTTCACATTGTCCACAGTCCAAGATTTGTGCTCCTTGCACCATTGAAACTGTCGTTTGGCATTGGCATGATTGACCAAAGGTTTGGCTATAGCAGCCCGGCCGTGTATATTGACCCTGTGGAGCTCCCGACGGACAGTTCTGGTGGAAACAGGAGAGTTTAGGTGCAAATTTAATTCTGCCGTGATTTGGGCAGCCCTGGTTTTATGTTTTTTGGATACAATCCGGGTTAGCACCCGAACATCCCTTTCAGACAGCTTCCTCTTGCGTCCACAGTTAATCCTGTTGGATGTGGTTCGTTCTTCATGGTGGTATGCTGACATTACCCTGGATACCGTGGCTCTTCATACATCACAAAGACTTGCTGTCTTGGTCACAGATGCGCCAGCAAGACGTGCACCAACAATTTGTCCTCTTTTGAACTCTGCTATGTCACCCATAATGTTGTGTGCATTTCAATATTTTGAGCAAAACTGTGCTCTTGCCCTGCTAATTGAACCTTCACACTCTGCTCTTACTGGTGCAATGTGCAATCAATGAAGACTGGCTACCAAGCTGGTCCAATTTAGGCATGAAACCTCCCACACTAAAATGACAGATGTTTCAGTTTCATTGTCCAACCCCTGTACAATATTAATAGTCATGAAAATAAAGACAACTCTTTGAATGAGAAGGTGTGTCCAAACTTTTGGTCTGTGCTGTATATATATACTGCTCAGATGTGTACTGATTTATTATTAAGAAATATTTGTAATATGTGAGATGTTTGTGTATCAACATAAAGTAAAGCATAGTTATAGTTTTCCCACTATATTTATAAGATGCTGTTCACTGTCATGACCCTTACATTGTTTATTGTCTCATCTTGTTAGCTGGCTGCATCATTCCACCTCTAGTTAGGCACGAGGACCAAAAGCGAAGGCGGTGCAAAGGCCTGTTTATTTATTTGTTTTTTCTTTCATTTTCATTGATTTTAGATGGTGGAAATGTCTCTGCCTGTGAAAAGAGCTTACTGTATAATTTTGCTTTCCCTATGTATAAGTCTTAGGTTGCCCTTTGACAGCTAAGACAGAGAGTAGGTGTAAATGTCCACAAAATTCGGCAATATTTTCTCATTTGGGTTAAACTTCCATGTAACTGTTTTCATAAATGATTTGAGCTTTAGAGTCTGTGAGAGGGTTTGTGTGGGTGGGTGTTTTAGTGTGGAAAAACCATCTCATCACATCTAATTTCTCTCCTCAAATGAGCATCTTTAGAATTTCAGCAGACATGAAGCATTAGGGAGACTAAAGGAAACCAGGGAGCTATGTCATTGATTGACTCTAATAGGTTACGGTAAATCACATTTTTCTCCCCCTTGCATCAATTACTCTCATTTATTTAGTGGACCATAACTCTGTTTCTGAATGAAAATCTTATTCAAAAGACAAGAAAAAAATTAGCTCATGGGTGCCGGATTGTTGGAAAAAGAAGAAAATGAGGTTTCTAACCCAAAGTGACATTCACAAATTACCTGTTAATTTCAACTGGGTTGAGGGATGATAGGAGTGAATTACACTGACAGGAGGGTAACCAGGTACTGAAAGTCGAGTCTGCAGTGGCCAAATAAGTAACCTGCACTTAGAGAAAAAGTGGCTTTATACCTTGTAAGCACCTGAAGTATTTCAGGCTCTTATCTGGACTACATTTGGTCCACACCCACCTGAGAGGCTCCTGCTGCCCAGTGCGCAATCTACTTTTGGTCCAATTAAGCCAAGGCTGGATGATGAATAGTTATAATCAGCCTTGTTTTAGGCCTGTACTCAGGAGGATACTAACCATGCAACGAGAGCGCAGGAGAACATCCAGGTGTCCAGGTGCAAGGTGAGGTGACGGGACTTGCATCGATGTCACCTTGCATCTGTTCCTGGCTCATGTCAGCTGAAAACTCCTTCGCAGTGCTGAGAAAACAAGCTGCAGGAACTGTTGTCCCAGCCCACCCTCCCTCTCCTTCTCTTCCTCGCATGCCCCGAGCAAGCATTACAGAAGAGAAAACAGTGCCAAGTGGAAACGGGTGACATTTGAATTGAGTACCTCAATAATGGATGCCATCTCCCTGCAACCTCCATTTAGCTGGCAGAGCCATGGCGGCACAAAATCAAGACAGGATCCCTCAGGTCAGTGGAAACAGAGGACGTTGGTTAATGATGCTCGCACTGGTCTAAAAGCAGCCCGCTAGATGCAACAGGGAGGATAAAAGCTTGTGCACATATTAGCTGTGGAGTAGATGCATTTTCTTTCGAGTCTAGATTTATACATAACTATAATCCCTAGTTCTGTGTTATCATGTTGGAAATATTCTCTCGCCAGGTTTCTAGAGTTGAGAGAAATATAAAACATGTATAGAAAATTCAAAGGAGACAGGACTACTGGTTGATTGGCCTTTAAAAGGTCACCAAATCCAGCAATTTTTTTTTCCTTTGTAGCATACTGGCTGGTGAGGCCTTAACAATCTCTGATATGGCTGCCCAGATCCCACCCTGACCTCTTTAGAGAGGCCGACCCAGCTTCTCCCTCATTCTCGTCTGACCGGAGAGAACTAATGAGTGCGAGGCTGTGGGTAAAACCTAATGGGGCTCAGTAGTTTTCGCTCCGGGCTGACTGTTGAAAATGAACATTTAACCACAGCTCAAGTAATTGAAAAAATGACAAGCTCTACATACAGGCCATTGCCCCACGCAGAAAGGCTTGCACAGCAGCCAATTTATTCTGATTATTTGCCACTTGCGGATTAGAGGCGCTTCTCGATGCAGTCACTTACAGCAGCAACCAGCAGTAGCGTCAAAATGCACAGGAAGAGGCAGAGATGTGGAAGTAACATCAATTAAAATGGGGCTGTTAGCCTCTAGTTATGGTAGACACGGAGTTTGGTGATACTACGCAGGCTTAGCTGGATGTAATACTGCTTAACAGTGTGTGAGGGGTCTTACTTGGAATGTTGCACCAACACATAGCTTACTCTGGTGAAAACCTAAAACTAATGTAACAAGTGTTGCTTGTGAGCTTTACTTTGCTCACAGCTCCACCTGCTTGTCATTTATTGACACTGACATCTTATGAAAGCCAAACTGAAGAGGTAAAAGTGAGGCCTTGTTTTCTCTAACTGCAGGGTCTGAAATCATTGATGATATGGTTTTTAAGTTTCTGTGTTTAAGCTTCACATTAGGTCAGACTTACAGTAAAATTAACGACAAAGCATTCAGTTAAACAGCCAGGAACTTAAAAAGGAGAAATTGCAGTATGTTATGAATGAAGACCCTGAAGTAACTAAAACTACTTTATTGTTCATTATATGTGTTTTTCCTTTTATATTATTCTTGTTCTCAAACTTTTCTTAACAAGCACCACCTCTGGAAATAACTTGTTTTTACCACAGTGTTTACAGACATTTTAAAACAGTTGTACAGCAGGACATGGGCTTTTACAGCTTGTTAGGTTAAGTTATAAAAAGAAAAGAAAGAAAAAAACTCCTCTCATCCATTGGCCTCACATAATTGGTTGAAAGATGAAATATAATTAGGTATGCATTTTATTTTAGAGTTTAGTTTAAAAAATGATGGAGAAATTCAGTTAAGGAAAGGCTCATTCATGTCCTCGTTCCAACTCCCTGCCACACTCAGCTTATTGTCAGATTCATTCAGTCCACCTGCACCATGCCAATTAGTCTCCCTATTTCACCTAAGCCATGCAATATACACTGCTCAAAAAATAAAGGGAACACTCAACTAACACATCCTAGATCTGAATGAATGAAATATTCTCATTGAATATTTTGTTCTGTACAAAGTTAAATGTGCTGACAACAAAATCACACAAAAATCATCAATGGAAATCAAATTTATTAACCAATGGAGGCCTGGATTTGGAGTCACACACAATTAAAGTGGAAAAACACACTACAGGCTGATCCAACTTTGATGTAATGTCCTTAAAACAAGTCAAAATGAGGCTCAGTATTGTGTGTGGCCTCCAGGTGCCTGTATGACCTCCCTACAACGCCTGGGCATGCTCCTGATGAGACGGCGGATGGTCTCCTGAAGGATCTCCTCCCAGACCTGGACTAAAGCATCCGCCAACTCCTGGACAGTCTGTGGTGCAACATGACGTTGGTGGATGGAGCGAGGCATGAGGATCTCATCTCGGTACCTAATGGCAGTCAGGCTACCTCTGGCGAGCACATGGAGGGCCGTGCGGCCCTCCAAAGAAATGCCACCCCACCCCACACCATTACTGACCCACTGCCAAACTGGTCATGTTGAAGGATGCTGCAGGCAGCAGATCGCTCTCCATGGTGTCTCCAGACTCTGTCACGTCTGTCACATGTGCTCAGTGTGAACCTGCTTTCATCTGTGAAGAGCACAGGGTACCAGTGGCGAATTTGCCAATCCTGGTGTTCTCTGGCAAATGCCAAGCGTCCTGCACGGTGTTGGGCTGTGAGTACAACCCCCATTTGTGGACGTCAGGCCCTCATACCATCCTCATGGAGTCGGTTTCTAACCGTTTGTGCAGACACATGCACATTTGTGGCCTGCTGGAGGTCATTTTGCAGGGCTCTGGCAGTGCTCCTCCTGTTCCTCCTTGCACAAAGGCGGAGGTAGCGGTCCTGCTGCTGGGTTGTTGCCCTCCTACGGCCTCCTCCACGTCTCCTGGTGTACTGACCTGTCTCCTGGTATCGCCTCCAGGCTCTGGACACTACGCTGACAGACACAGCAAACCTTCTTGCCACACCTCGCATTGATGTGCCGTCCTGGATGAGCTGCACTACCTGAGCCACTTGTGTGGGTTGTAGAGTCCGTCTCATGCTACCACGAGTGTGAAAGCACCACCAACATTCAAAAGTGACCAAAACATCAGCCAGAAAGCATAGGTACTGAGAAGTGGTCTGTGGTCCCCACCTGCAGAACCACTCCTTTATTGAGTGTGTCTTGCTAATTGCCAAATATTTCCCCCTGTTGTCTATTCCATTTGCACAACAGCATGTGAAATTGATTGTCAATCAGTGTTACTTCTAAAGTGGACAGTTTGATTTCACAGAAGTTTGATTTACTTGGAGTTATATTGTGTTGTTTAAGTGTTCTTTTATTTTTTTGAGCAGTGTATATACACTCCTCTGTTCTGCTTTACTAATGCCTTTGGTTTAGTCCAGACCTATGTTCTTGTCCATGCTCTATGCCTTATTCACTTCATGCATACCTGTAAGTTTTTGACTTTTACTTTATTAAACTTTTCAACTTATCATGCTCCTTCTGCCTGACGTTGGGGTCCAACTCCGAACCCACATCTTTGACATGAAAGTACAAAATGGAGAGAAATTCAGTGTTATTAGTTTGTATTGCTAGTTGTAGTTGTCACTGAGCATAACATTTAGCAAAACTGAGTGCTTTTGAGTTTGAAAAAAGTTTCAAACTTTGTTTATTCTTTTTCTAGAAGCTACATCTGACCTGGATCTGTGTTTAGCTGTGCCACCTTCCTGGAAGGAGGACATTGGCCAACTTAATGCTCACCTTATACAGATGATACAGTAGGCCCTGTCTTTCAGTGTTTAACCCTGTCTCTCCTAGACATAGCTACTGGCTGAGCTTCTACTGTGACTAACCGTATGTGCTCTCTTTCATATTCTAGACTTAAAATCTGACTCAGAGTTTATCTGCTTAGCTGTCTTTCTCTGCTAGATGAAACCACTAAAGGGGCTACTGCCATTAATGTTTTACTTTTCTTTCCTATAGAAAGTACTCATGGATCAGTGCTTCTGGGTTCTTTTTCTGTCTCTGCTCCGTTCTCTTAAACCCCCAGTCAGTTGTGGCAGATGGCCGCTCACACTGAGCCTGAATCTGCTGGAGGTTTCTCCCTGTTAAAAGTGAGTTTTCCTCTCCACTGTTGCTACATGCATGCTCAGTATGAGGGATTGCTGCAAAGTCAATGCAATCAACTGTCCACTGTCGCTACATTCTCATCCAGGAGGAGTGAATGCTGCAAATCACTGACTCGATGTAATCTGCTGAGTTTACTTTAGACAGAAAAACTTTTAACCAATTTGAATAATCAACTGTATCTGACTGCACTGTTTGATAGTTGAGATTAATTGGAATGTATGTACCTGACTTGAAATCTGTATAATTTGAATTGACTTTGTAAAGTGCTTTGAGAAGACGTGTTGTGAATTGGCGCTATATAAATAAAACTGAACTGAAACACAGTTAAGTTGGGTTTGATGTCCCAGATCCACATGTAGACTTTTATAGGTAGATGGACCAGAGCAGAGCCTTGCGTGAAGCAAACATAGATTTAATAGACATGGAAACGACTGTTTAACAAACGTGACAAAAAATTGTTAAAATGTGTGAAGTGTAAAGATGTCCTCAAAAAGACTTCTACTGTTGTCTAAATATATTTATGGACTAACCAAGCCTGGTTATCAATTTCTTTGATGTAACCTAGGAGCTACTGAAGTCAACGTACTTTTATTTGTTTGGGCTAAATAAGGACAAGGACTGACCAACCTCTAATAGCTATAAAAACAATGCACTTCTGATGAAACAAAGAGAATTTTTGCAAAAAAGATAAAAAACTCCTTGTTTTGGCTCTTAGCACTTTTTCTTGCGAGTACTATTAAAAGCAGCCCAAGTACTGCCAGTGTAACTTGTACCACAGTTTGAAAACCATGTCCCTATTACATTCAATACAGTATGTATCATATTTTCAAAAAGGCATGCAGTGACAGCTCCAAGACAAGAAATTAACAGCATGTTTCATCAGTGAACAGTAAATGTTGAAGACCGACAGATGGAGGAAATAACTAATTAGAGTCCTGTTCAGTGACCCTCAGCATCAGTGAAATTAGAGTAAAAGCTTCCGTCGTCTTGGATTTGAAACTAGTTCCAATCACTTGACCTGTTTATTGGAAACTTCCTGGATTCAGTTATGTGTCAGTAATGTTTTCTGACATTAAAAGTTCCCAGAGTTAGAATTTGTCATGCATGAAATAAGCTCATAGAGGCAGTAATAAAACTGCTGAGATGAATAACCAACAAACAGGAAGAGGCTGACTTTACTGAAAAGCTAACAGATATGCTGATTGCAGTATTTGTTACTTTCAGTCAGATATGAGTGATATCAACATTATCTGCTGGGTACTATTAGTCAACAAGCAAGTGAATCCTCTTCTCAAGTGTTTCTACTTAGGTACTTACAGTAAGGCTGATGTTAGAGGACTGGTAGACAAGGCTTCTTTTCCAACAGCTATAATGATGTTACATGGATTTACTGAGGCCAGACCATCTGTTTCATCACTGTAGAGCAGAGGGACATTGACACTGAGTCATTTATCTGCGCAGTAGATGCGATGAATACCTGTATCCATAGTAACTGCAGTTTCATGCCTTAGAGAACATTTTAAAATTACATATGCAAAGTATGAAGCTGAAACATCTCTGAAAAGAAGTGAACTAACCTGTTTTTCTTAAATCAAAAAAAACATAACTTTTATCATGATATTAAGAATGACATGAAAATTAGTAGCTATACTGTCTTTATATCTCATTTAAAAGTTCACACAAGGGCTTTAGGACCAGAATTCATCTATAAAGACATCACTACAAATCAATGTTGTTTTTAAAGATTAAAAAAGATCCTATTATAAAATGATCTCTAGACAAGAAAAACTGTGGATTTTCGAAGGATTAGGCATGTTCAATTCCTACACAGAATAATGGTTGAGTTCTCTCCCCAATGAAAACCAATACACATGGGGTGGTTAGTAGTGCGGCGCCCCATTTACAGAGGCTAATAGTCCTCAACACTGCCGTCTGGCGTTCAATTCCCGACCTTAAGACCTTCACTACCTTTCTTCCCCTGGTCTTTCTCTCTGCCCATTTCTTGTCTGATTACTGGGCATAATGGCTACCAGTGGCAAAAAAATCTTAAAAATAAACAACACATCCAGATAAATACCTTTATACATTTCACTTTGAAAAACCACATTTCAACATTGTCTCACAGCATGTTTGTAGCTACATGTTTGGATTGTACTTTTAGGCAGGCAACAGACTCCTGCAATAAAATCAACATGAGTGCTGCAGTTTCAACCAGCAATCAGGCACCATTCTGAGTAGCCCTCAAACACTGAGAATAAAGTGATGTACAATAACGTCAGTTATTTGGAGTTTTTTTGTTTTATGTGAGGGAAATAAAGCAGTAATTAAATATGTTCTGTTATTTTGAATCTCGTGGTGTTAAGGTGAGGTGTTCTTGTAATCGTTTTTATTCTGAATCATGACAGAAGTAGGTCACACTATGGTGGATGCAATAAGATGAAGAATGTGTCACACTGATCACCACTCTCATCCAGAAAATTACTTCTTATGTGCAATGATGAAAATGCCAGTCAATTAAGAGCACTCCTCACCAAAGCAATGCAAGAATGGCTGGTGGCCAGTTAACCCAACAATCATGTTTTTGGACTGTAGGAAGAAGCTACCTGGAGATAACCCACGCATGCAGAGACCATGTAAGCTCCAAAAAGAATGACTCCAGGCCGGGATTCAAACTCAGGACCTTCTTGCTGCAAGGCTTAGACCCTCCACATAGCTAGAATAGTTTGTTTTTCTGTGAGATACAGTAAGTATATGTTCTACTCAAAATAAATAAAATAAACCTAGAATTCTGTATTTCTTTTCATTTTTGCTTTTGCTCCACACCAAGACAGTGTGCAGTTACTGTTATTATGGTCTGCCAAGCTTTAAAAAGTTGTGGTTTCAGAATACCTAAAACTTAAGGTCCTGCCATTTCCACGGTTTTAAGTCTATTTAACAAGTTGTCACAGAATGTCCTGGAGTGACCACCGCCTTTAGAGATGAATAAAGCATGGGCCCTCCCCCACCCATTGCTGTGCACTGCCAGCTGGCTAAAAAAAGCCTTACCATTATTTTCCCACAGCTGCAAAGAAGAAAACTGTAGGTGTTTGGATAAAATTCTGGTTGGTAAAAACAGAAACATTCATAGTGTGGAAAAAAGCCACCTATCACTGTTATTATGGTAATGCTGTTTCAAAATTAGAACTGGGAGGCTTTGAGTGGCATGTCTGTTGAGAAGTCGACTGCAGGCTGGCTACCTAAGCAGATATCCTGACTAATGGACCAGCTGGTACCTAACTGTGATTTATGTGTTGCGTTTCATCATTGAAGTGCAATTAAGGACGTTTTAAACATATGAAATATTGAATGTTAAATGTGGCTAACATTCAATTTTTGATCACAAAGTTGTTAAAATAACCTTTTTTAAGCCAGTTAGACATGCTCTCTTCTATAAGCTGACACCCCCCAACAAGTATTTGCATTGATATGTGTTTCAACAAGTTTTGTTTACAGGTTTGGCTCCCAAGAATCTCCAGTTCCTCAGGAGTAAGGGCTGGTTTGGAATATACAAAATAAGTCTCATTAAAGCTGAATTGTTATCTCAGACATTAACCAGATTGAACATGAAATCTGAAACTGTGATCCATCATAATAGTTAGGCATTATCTTAAAATGTCCAAAGGCTATTCCATTTATGAACGTTATGCTTGATGGATGGTGGCAATTAACAAAATTTAATCTCCAAAGAGTTCCCCGAAGTCCCCCCCCCCACGTTTAAACAAACGCTTCAGGAAAAGGTAATTCTTTGTTTGGTGTGCTGTCCTTCATATTTCCCTGATAATTAAAAAAGAGCTGTTGTGGAGTCCCCGTAAGATTATCTTAACTGGATTTATCTGATAAATTTGATAATAGTCAATAAATGCTTGTCCTTCTTTTGTGTTTTTAACTTGTTTTTAAGTATTTTTTTTTTGGTTGGAGGCTTGCTGTATCCTGAGTTATTTATTTATTTTTGTCCACTTTTTTTCAAATTATTGGACACATTTTCATTTTTCATTTTACTGAATATTGGTTACGGTAATTTAAAGCTTCCTCGTCACCTGCTCTCCGTAGTCTGTTTGCAGAGTTAAATTATTAAAAGATTATTAGAAGAATTAGAAAAATCATTTTAAGAAATATAAACCATCTTAGTTGATACACTGGGCATAATGCTAAACTCAGTTAAAACTAATGCATGGGGGAATCAGGGTACTTCCAGTGAAGCTATTAGGCACATTTCTTTGTAAGTTGAGAAAGTTCTGCATTGAAAACTGTTCTGTTCAAATGTTAATAAGAATCCCATTTCCACTTCAAGTATTAACCTTCTTTCCCGAACACTGCACCTGTTTTTGTCTCCACTCCGTCCATTATAGCTTTCTCCCCTGCCCTCTGTTGGCTCTTCATTATGTGGGCATATAGATGCTGCTGGCCTGACTGTCTGCTGTAATGAGGGGGAGGCTTCACATTTGGACGCTAGCTCCATGCAAACTTAGAGCCATTTGAAATGCTACAATGTGTATTAAAGGACTATTTCCATCTAAATTGACAGAAGCAAAGTCAGTCAAGTGCCTGGGTGTTGGTCCAACAGCATAGCTGATAATGACTTATTGCAGCACTCTTTGAAACCTTCACTTGCTCCTCCTTCTGTCGTCGCATTAATGCAATATGAGCCTCATTCGTCGCTGTCAAGAAGCTACTCATCTGAATCCTGCTTATTTGGGTGAGACTCACACACAAAATGTTTTGGTTTTTTTTTGGTTTTTTTTGCTGCAGAGAGTGAAGAATTGGGAACTAATCTTATTTCTTTTGAAACTCCCATATAATGATTTTTGGGAAGAAAACACCGGAGGGATAATCCTTGAATGGATATGAGCCCATCCCATGTCTGCTAGGTAGGGGAAAAGCAGGAAAACCAAGCTGACTTTCAGATTCACCGCGCTATTTGTAGTTGCTTAAGATAGAAAAGCATAGGGGGCAATTTAAATATAGAGTCAATATGATGAGTCAATGAAATGTAGAACTTGCGAATGTGGAGTGTATAATTGAATCAAAAAGATTCTGATTTGGTAAAGTGAACAATTATTAAGGATTGTCAGTCCCCAAAATATGTTTGGACATGTGCCCCAGGCTTTTGCAACATTAGCAAAATCAGACAGAATATCAGATATTTCAGTTGCTTTTTTTTTTTTTAAGTTAAGACAAACTTTATTTAAAGGGTGATTTTAAACACAGAAGATCATAAAGCGCCATCCATGCTTATGCATTTTAAACTTTTTATTAGTGGTATTTTAAAGGTATGTGTTTGATTCTGATGATAAGCTATAAGCTTCTTTTGTTAGCTTCAACCACTAACAGCTAAGAACACCTGCTTGCCTACTAAGAGTCAGCTAAAGGTCATTTACCCAAAAAGGTTGTTAGTTTTCAATCTAAGAAATAATATTTCCCTAAATATTATTTTTCTAAACTTGATAACTATAAGGAAACACCATTAAGACCCATTTATCCAAAATGTTTGGTTCTTATTCAAAATAATATTTCCTATATTAGTTTAATATTTCCTTAATATTGTTTCCATAAATATTATTTCAATAAATGAAGGCAGCTAATTAAACACTATTAAGCCACATTTTTCAAAGATTTGGTTCTTATTCAAAATAATATTTCCCTAAATATTCAGTCAGTCAGTCATTTTCTACCGCTTATTCCATAGTGGGTCGTGGGGGAGCTGGTGCCTATCTCCAGCAGTCTAGGGGCGAGAGGCAGGGTACACCCTGGACAGGTCGCCTGTCCATCGCAGAGCAACACACAAACAACCATGCACACACTCATTCATACACCTAAGGGCAATTTAGAGTGACCAATTAACCTAACAGGCATGTCTTTGGACTGTGGGAGGAAGCCAGAGTACCCGGTGAGAACCCACGCATGCACGGGGAGAACATGCAAACTCCATGCAGAAAGACCCCTGGCCGGGAATCGAACCCAGGACCTTCTTGCTGCAAGGCAACAGTACTACCAACTGCGCCACCGTGCAACCCTCCTTAAATATTATTTTACTATTTCCTTAATAATATTTCTTTAAATATTATTTTAATAAATAAAGGCAGCTAATTAAACACCGTTGAGAATTGGTCATCCAGAGGGTTGGTTTTATTCAGCAAATCATTCTTTAAAATATTATTTAATTAAAATAATGTTTTATCTGATCTTCAATTCAATTCAATTCAGTTTTATTTATATAGCGCCAATTCACAACACATGTTGTCTCAAGGTACTTCACAACAGTCAGGTACATACATTCCAATTAATCCTAATCATTGAACAGTGCAGTCAGATTCAGTTATTTATTCAAATTGGATAAAAAGATTTCTGTCTAAGGAAACCCAGCAGATTGCATCCAGTCAGTGACTTGCAGCATTCACTCCTCCCGGATGAGCATGTAGAGACAGTGGACAGTCACTGGCGTTGACTTTGCAGCAATCCCTCATACTGAGCATGCATGTAGCGACAGTGGAGAGGAAAAACTCCCTTTTAACAGGAAGAAACCTCCAGCAGAACCAGGCTCAGTGTGAGCGGCCATCTGCCACGACCGACTGCGGGGTTACAGTCTTAATACAGTCTTAAACTGTTCCATGTTTTGACCGATAACAACCACAAATGTCAGCCTATTTAATTAGATTCTATGTTATAGACCAGCACAAAGTTAAGATAATTGGAAAGTATATGGAAAATTATACCGTTTTTAGTTTCTCAAGTTTTTATTCCCTAATAGAAATTGGAAAAGTGTGAATTTCTACTCATCCCCCTTTCCTCTGACACTCCTAAAGAAAATAAGTGCAACCAATTGCCTGAATTTGCCTGCATGTAAAATATAATTCCAGTATAAATCCAGCTGCTCTGTGAAGGCTTCAGAGGTTCGTTCAGAACATTAGAGAACAAACAGCATCAAGAAGACCAGGATCACGCCACGCAGGTTAGGGATGGTTGTGGAGAAGTAACATTATTAAACAATATTCCAAGCTTTGAACGTGTCACTGAGGACTAATAAAACCATCTTTTGAAAATAGAAAGAGTATGTAAAAACTGGAAGCTACCAAGACACCTAAACTGACAGGCCGGGCATGGACAGCAGTAATCAGAGAAGAAAGAAGGGACCCAAGGTCACTCTGGAGAAGCTGCTCATCGACTGCTCAGATAAGAGAATTTATCAATAGGGCAGCAAACATCTGTGCCCTTCATAAATCTGGACTTTATAGAAGAGTGGCATGAAGAAAACCATTGTTGTAAAAAAGCCTTTAAGAGACCTGTATGTATTTTGCCCCAAGCCATTTAGAGACAACGAACACATGGAAGAAGGTGCTCTGGGCAGATAAGATCAAAACTGAGCTCTGAACCCGCTGTCCCCACTGTAAAACATGGTGGTGGCAGCATCATGCTGTGAAAATGGTTTTCTTCAGCATGAATAGAGAAGCTGGTCAGAGCTGAATATGTTTTATTTTCCTGCATATGTAATCTTTTTTTTCTATATTATAATGTAACTGTACAAAGTTTGACTTAACCTGTTCAGTGTGAAGGTACCTGACACCCTCTGTCTAAATCTTAACCCTTAGTGTATGCAGTTTGTAGTTCTTTTTTTTATGTCAGTGTAACCGCATGGTGAGAAAGTCTGGGTAGCTGTGCTTCAGAGGAGAAAAAGAGAAGGACAGCACTTAAAAGACCCTTCAGAGACACAGAGAACAGGGACGGTGACTTATGTCAGCAATCACATTTTCTCAAAGCGGGTTTGTGGATCTGTCTGTGATTGTGCTGGTGGGGGATGTTAAAGGGTTCAATGAATGACCTTTGACCTTTCACTGACTCATTAGTTGAAACAGTGGGCAAAGAAAAGCAGGCTGTGACCTCAACACTCCCTCAGTTGACATCTCACCATCAGCTCTTTCAAAGCTATATTGTTCAATTGAGAACATTTTTTTCCTCTCACCTTTTGTCTTTTATGGAGATGGTTAGCTTAACAGTTCAGTTTGTTTTTCTGCCCTCCCATCTGTCTGTTTTGATAAATAATTGTAATAATAAAATTTATTCAATGCCACTGCAATTTCTTTAATAATTTTTTAATGTTTCTTTATATTTATTTATTCTTTTCACTGTGTGTATTAGTTCCCTTTATGCCTTTGCCTCTGATACTTACATATTTCCCACATTAAAAACACATATTTCCGTAATCACAATATAGTTTTAAACGCAACAGAATTAGAGTTTATCTTTCACTTCCTGTTTAAAATGCAACTCTGTACAATCCAAGTTAATGGCTGGGTTTTGAGTTTGCAGTTGACTGGGTTGGTGATGCACAGATATCTGTTAGATACACAACACAGCACAGTGTAATAGGCCAGGAATGCATTTGATAACCTCTGTTGATCATTGCAGTGCCGCTGAATTGACCAGTTTGACATATTGCTCTAAGTAATGATCTGGGCTTTTCCCTTATGCAAACTGCAAAGGAAATGGATTTCCTTAAAAGCAATTGTTTCTTATTAATTTAACATTGTTTCTGGAGTAGACACAATTGGTTAAAGTTACATACAAGATATTTACATGGCTACTGAGCTGCCTCACTCAAAATTTGAGGGTTCAAAGTTCACTGTTCAGTTCAGTTCTTCCTGCATGAAAAATACAATGTTGGTGTTATCTCTGAGCTTTTGAACATGACCAAAAGTATTCTGCAAGCCTAGTGAGCCATCAAGGAGTTTATCGATGGCATACTGATTCTTAGCCACTCATAATTAGTCCAGATAAATTCTACTGTGAATTTAGAATCTAATAAAGAAATAAGATGTGTCATTGCTAAGTCTCATGCTCATTTTAAAAGGTACTTTTAGGTTTTGAGGTAATGCAGCTGCTGATTCTTTCTTTTACTGCGAAAACAGTACTTCCCTGATTAGGCTGGTTTTTGGGTTACTCTTATATCCAGGTAATCTTTTTTTTTACCTTGGTAAATGCCGTGGAAGCAGTGAGTGTTTAAGAATGGCCCTAAAAGACTACTCTAGTTTCTGGAAAATGTTTCTTACGTGAAAATGCAACAATAATCACTCTCTTCTATGGATTTAAATGCAGCTCCAGAGTGGCACTCCTGTTCTGAGTCAGACTAAGTGTCTCAGTGAAGTGTCAACTGTTTATTGGTGCTGTCTGTCTGTGTTTATGTGAACACCTCTGTTTGTTTGGAAGCTTTCCTCTGTATGCCTGACTGTGAGAGTGATGAACTGCCTCGATACGGGCAACCATTTCACCCAATACCGACTAATATAGATTAGGCCACAGTTATTGGCCAAAGAACAATATTAAACAGGCCTCCCACCCTTAAAATTTGAAAGAGTTTGATGATATGGGGAAAAAATATATTATTAGTATTTAGATTAAAAACAGTTGTGTACAGAGCACACAGGACTGAAAAGGTGTGTGTGAGAGAGAGAAGATCCATATAGAAGGTTGAAAAACAGACTTCTCTGTAATTTGGGTGAGTTTCCTCATAGAAACAAGAAAAATAAATGAGAACAAGAAGTGAGGTGGAAACGCTCAACAGAAGTGAAAAGCCTAAAACTCAAGAAAAAAACCTGACCATCCAAGAAAAGTTTCATACTACCAATGTTTTAAAACTTCCTCATTTATTTCGCCTAATCTCTTCCCTTGTTTTTCAGAAACAATTTTAAACTTTCTTTTCACTATTCATCACCCTCACTATTACTTTCTCTTTCAGACACACAAACACAACGAAACCTGAATACACATAGTCCATCTTCTGGTCATTTGAAACTGGAGCCTGGATTTTCGTATGAATGGAGCCCGTTGTCTGTCTGCTACAGCTGTGTATTCACACTGATGACGGGTTCGCCTTACACACACACACACAAACACACACACAAACACACACTCTTGTTTTGCTACATGTAGTGAGGACCATGTGTTGACTCCCATTGACTTCCATTGATTTTCAGTCATTTTCAACCCTTCCTATGCCCCAACCCTGACAATAACCCTAAACCTAACCATTACCAGTGCATGCCTAACCCTAACCTTAACCTAAACTCAATTCACACCTTAGTCCTAAACCTAACCGTTAGCAAAATAGACGTGAGGACCAGCAAAATGTCCTCACTTTGGTACAAATGGTCCTCAATTTGATGGTGATATCGGAAAATTGGTTCTCACTGTGATGCCAAGACAGGAACACGCACACACCCACACACACACCCACACACACACACGTTCTAGATGTTTTATACATACCGTTTATGAATAAATGTTAACAGAGGATATATAACTGAGGTAAATCTATTAAATCTATTAAATATAAGCGGAGTATGTCTCCACATTCTGTTTGGACATTAAATTTTAACACACAAAAATAAAAATAAAAAGATACACAAAAAGGCTCAAAGAACCTTTAAACTCATAAAGATGTATAGCCCTGTTTGTTATTTAATCCTGGGTGGTCTTGGGGACTTTGGTAATCCTTAAATTCGTCAGTGAAGTAGAACCAGATTTTACATGCATATTCATATGCATAACAATCGGTCACACTGCCAAAAAAAAAAAAAATTAAGTTTTACATGGTTTAATTCAGCTCCTTCAATGCTGTTGGTCAGTATTATAGACTGTTTTCAGTCACGGAATTTAGTATGTTTTTAACAGTACCAGGCTATCTAGGTTATTGAGGTTAAACATGAACAATAAATTAATTTACGATGTTTATTTTCATGTCACATTTCATGTCACATGTAATCACATTTCCACAAGATCTTTTGCTCACTGTAAGCAATCTGGCTAACTCAATTTATGGTCTTGCCTTCCTCTGCATTTTTGCAGCATACACAATCTGACTACCAGCTAAACCAGTCTGGCAAACCTTTTGGACACACCTGGCATTAACATCACAACTTTAAGATGCCAGATTCACAGCTGCTACTGAATAGACATAAGAGCAACTAAAACGCAGCAATGACAAAACATTAACGTTACTTAATCTCCAGCCAGTCAGCACTGTGGATGATTCGCTCACATCGACATGCTAAATGCTTGAATTAGGTCCAGCTGCAGCCCAGCCTCTTTTAGAAGTCATCCGGCAAATAATTATTTGATCGCTTAATGGCACTCAGACTGTGCAAAGAGCATTGCACTTTCCTCAGGTGATGATTACATTTTATAGAAAAATAAAACATACTGTCGTCATGGGAAAAGTAATGTACCCTGTCCTCATGCTGGAAAGAGTTTGATAACACACGCTCTATACAAAACAGGGGTGCATTAAAGGTGACGCACATGCTTCAAAGATACTCAAAATTCACCTTATTTCCCTATATTTAGCCATTATATTTACCAAAATAAGAAACAGTATAACAGCATCTTAACCATAATCATAGTAAAATATGCAATACCACTGCTCCAAAATTAATTTGATGTCTATAGTGGTTCTTCTGGTTCAAAGCTGTGGATAAAACAAAAGAAAGGTTTTTGACTTTCCATCAAAGTGTAAATCTCATTTGGGTTTTAAATAACTAGCTTTTAAGGAAGTGATCTCACCACATGGAAGGTCTAAAAGTAGGAGTGCTTCACCTATTATTGCATGTTATCAGTTTACATGCAGTGATTCTGTCTTGTGATGACTCCCATGACTCCAGTGGATTAAAAGGTAGTATTGTGTCGGGCCGAGTAGGAGTGGACACCTCCATAGGCCTCTTATTTGTCTGCGCTGTGTACAGTGTGTGATGACTGTAGGCTGATAAGAAGTCTGATGTTCATAAAGGTTCATAAACAGGAAGTTATGATGTTGTGCTTTGCAATTGTGCTTTTTAGCTGGAAAGGAAAAATATGATCTCTCACAGTCTGTCACAATTCTGCCTTTTATTGCCTGCCTAGGCTAAGATTTTACTATTTTCACATTTTCCAGAGAAACATTGAAAAGGTTTCCTTTTTGCCCTTTATAACTTAGAAACTGAAAAAAAAAAAACACGAAAACAGGACTTACAGTAATGTCCTTGCCAGCCCAGTTACACTCCTCTCTCCAGTCAACAGGAGCAGGCCAATAGATCTGAAAGAAAAGATCAGAAAAATATCAGCTGTTCAAAACCTTCACAAAGACTGATTCACGTCTTTGAGCTGGGTTCTGCACTTCTTTTAAAAACATCTGTTTTGATGAAAGGTCTTCATTTTGGCTACCCATACTTTTCATCAGCTTAATTCCTGTCTCTTCCCTCTGTCTAGGTCTGTTATTTCCCATTTCATCTACTCCTCTGACACCTTCCTCCCCTGCACACGTGACCACAAGGAGTAAATGACATCAGCTATGGTGAACCTGCAAAGCCTGTCCATAAATCAAACTCACCCAAATGCCAAATCTGACACACCAAACATGTAATTTTACTGCAAACAGCTGTAGACACATTTCCACTAGACTGTGTTTTGCTTATATAGTACACGTAACTAAAGCTTTTGTACGGGATGCTGTACATTCTTATTGTTAAAGTACACCTGTAGTTCATAGTATTTTTAGGACTGTGGAAGTATATGTCTGTAACTGAAAAAGTAGATTATGACTATTATGTGCTGTTATGTCTGAAGTTTTGATACAGAATAGTTTTCTTTTCATGTTTGTTCGATACTTTTTAAAATCTTCTCAATCCAACATTTATCCGATTACCTCCGGTCGGAAACTAGGGTCATATGTACTCAATGGCCAATTGTAAAAAAATTTGAATATTTTCCTTCCTGTCATTCCCTCAAGTCCTTCTCAACCATGTGAAGCCTAGTTTTGAAAAGGAGACAATAACTAATTCCAAGAAAGTGAACAGCAAACGTAGATAGATCGTAAATTAGTCCTACTTACTTATATCCTTTTAATTGTTGACAGTATTATACAGATATCTGCTTTGCGATAAGCATGAACGACAAAAAGGGAGCACTCTTTGTTAAAATAAAATAGGTTGTTTCACAGCAGTTCTTCATCAACAGTTCTTTCTATTTCCATAGAGAAAAAAACTGTCTATGAACATGTCTAACATAAACCATAGGCTACGGTCAGACTGCAGGTTTTGATGCTCAATTCAGATTTTTTGCTGAAATTCAAATTTTTTTAATGTTCGTTTAAGCTGCTAATTAAATGTGACTGCCATCATCAGACTTCAGTCTGAACGTTTCAAGACCACAAAGAAACCCACATGCAGAAGGAGAATGTAGACGTCACCGAGCTGCACGCTGTTTACGAAAGTAATAATGGATGTCTGCGTCTCTGTGCTATTATTGAGTTGTTGAGTAATAGGAGCCAATAATATTATGACCACATCATAATAGGATGTAGAAAGGTAAGAAAAAAGAGCACAACTAATTACAATGGCCTTTTGTGAAGCCTGTAGAAGCTACTTCTGCAATGAAATGCGACATGACCACTCTGACTGTGGACACTTTGAAAACTATCAGATACGTATCCAATTAAGTGCCATATTTGGAAGTAGCACAATTTCGATTTCTTTGGAGGTGAAAAGATCAGAATTTGGCCTTTCTGAATGCCGTGAAAAAGCCGTATATGGGTCGCATTTGTCAGCAGTGTGAACGTAGCCATAGTGATGGGAGGGTTAAATTCATACTTCAGTTAATTAGTATTATCAATGGAAAGACCTATGACACTGAAACATATTTTACAAGCAAATAAGTTTACCTTGTGCTCTTGTTTGGCAATGTTGTCCAATGAGAGTGACAGCAAAAAGTTCTTGGCCCCCACAAACAGTCGGCCTCTCTCTTCATCCAGCAGCATGGCACTGAAACAGCAGGAGCGCTCCAGCTCAAATCGCCGCACTCCGTGTAACTGTTGCAGTTCTAAAAAAAAGAAATAAATTAACCATGGTAATCATTCTTATGTAATGTATAATCAATTTATTTTTTACATTAACATTTGAAGCCTAAATATTCTTAAGAGAAGGATCTAATGAGGAAATAAAAATGTATCTGTACTGACTGTGTACTCCCTTCTGTTAGAGTTAAACACTAGATACTATTTAATGCTTATGTTTCTCTTGGTTAAGTTGGGGCAACAAGTATAAAAAACATTGTGTAACAGACAAAGTCTAAATCTGTTACCATCCTCCTGCTGGCTTCAATTTCATTCAGAGGGTTAAAATGCTGGGAAACGTGTTGAATGTAATTCTAAACATTATATCATCTGCATCAGCTTCTACTCTACAACATATTTCATATATCAGTGTTATATACTAAAAGTTTGATGTACCATACATGGACCTTAGGATGTGAGATATTCATCTTTTATTTTCCTTATCGGCCACAAAAACTGAAATTCCCAATTTGAGTCTAAAAAATAATGTTTTATCATTTAGTGCACACAGGCCTGGAAACCTTAATGTTTGTGAGTTTATTTGCATTATAAACAATGACTGCTTTTTTTTTTTTTGGTGTGAATAAATCCAGACATTTCTGATTATTTTTTTAGCTTTACTTATTAATAAGAATGGTATAAACCTTTTAAATTGAAATGATGTTCCAGCAATATTCATGAATGATATGATTAGAATTTTTTAATAACTTTTTTTTTTAAATATTGATTGTTGAAGGGGTTTCTTGCGAACATCTCCTTTATAATGCTTCTTGGTGGTTCTCACTGAGGGGTCAATAGAAGATCCTATACATGATCTCCCATTTTTGTTTTCCCTCCCAACTGTGGCAACATAGGCAAAACCTCCAGGAGAGAGATACATTTTAATACTTGGCCATCGAATGACATACTAGATGAATGTAAGCTTCACACCCGAGTGAGACATGCCATGTGTAGTTCCAGACTGATCATCTGGGACCATGAAAGACGTTTTTGAATTTTTTTTCTTTTGCCTCAAACAGAATTACCTGTTTGTTTTGCTGCATTTCTGAGAATAGGAATTTCCTTGGAACTCCTTAAGGGAGTGCTTTACCTAATTATCCCCGGGGTACCTTCTGTAGTTAAACCCAACAAGTAACCTCTGTCTTTTAAGTGCTGTAATACTGATGCTGGGTCCTGGCTTGCATCTAAAGATTTGACAATCTAAACATCTAAAACTGTGAAAATCGAAGTCTGTTGCCTTCTGTCTTTCCTGTAAAGAAACCAGGCTGGTACTAAAGGCTAAGAGCTTTTATCCCGCCTGATTTCTGAGAGTCTGAGATGAAGAGAGCGAGAGACTGAATCACTTCAGGTGAGAGAAAATATTTTTAAGAGTGCTGTAAAATATGTAACTCAAGGCCCTAAACTCTCTTTTTATCTTAGATCAGATAGTAATCAGATTAAGTGGAGATATTTTCATACAAGGACTTATGATAGCCTGATAATTACTGGATAACATTAGAGCTTAATGAGTTGAATCATAAAATTTGTTTAACATTCAATCGTTATCCTGTTAGTTCTTATCAGTAGAAGTAATTTGTTCATTTTTAGAACTTATTAGTGGTTTGATGGTCTATTAATTCAATCTGTAATCAGTAAATTCATAGAAATGTATTATAGTTTGATAATTAATGGATTAACACTTTGACTATTGGTTGCTCTAGACTATTTTTTCATAATCTTTAGATGTTGTTTCCTCATCTCTGATAAAAATGAATCATAGCATTGAGAAAAATAAAGAAATCTAAATGTCATTTCCAGTGCATGATGGTAATTGTTTCTAGGGAAGGTCAAGAATTCACATTTGATTGATAAATAGATTTATAAACTCATTAATATATCGGACTCACTGATTAATTATACAATATTATATTTTAAACCATGCTAATTTCACGTCTCTACAATCATCTGAATGGGCTTTTTGAAACTTTCTCATTGGCACAACTGCAAAGGTTGGAACAAGTTAAAAAATCCAGTTTAAATTTAGTTCTCCACTATATTGTCTGCTATGTGGAGACACAACGTTAGTTAATATTTTGGGTTCTCCTTCCAATGTAGTGCTTCCAATAAACAGAGTCAAATAAAGGACAAAACAGAGAAATGCATCTAAAACCTTCAGGGGACCTGAATAAATATTGGTCAAATTTTCTGTAAGATATTTTAAAATAAGGAAATAAGGATTGCTAAAATTAAATTTTTTAAATTATGATGTTGTTGTTGTTTTTTTTTTACACTTTTGGTCAGTAGTTGCTGTTTTTAGAGTGCTTTATAAATTGGCTTGACAATTGTGAATTATTTTTATTGCTATTGCTTAAAAAAAACGTTCTACTTTGTCAGAGCAGAAATTATAATATTACCTGGGAAAGATGTTTGGTTTAAAATATCAGCCTCAGAAAATGGCATTGGATTCTGAAGATCTAAAAAGCTGCAATATATTTTCTGGTTGATTAAAATATTTCATCATTTTAAGTTATGTACATAAAATTTCAAGACTGACAACTACGGCCATTGACTTGTGAGGAGGACAGAAAAATATCCTAATGGTTACAATGGAAAAAATGAGTGTCAACCCAAGCCTTTGGGGGAAAAAAAACAAGCTGTTGGCCAGAGAAGAGGATAAAAATATATTCCCCCATTGTCCTAGCTTAAATGAGGAGTTTAAGAAAATAAACCGAAGCCTTATTAATTTACACATGTAAAAGACTTTATTAGCTTGTTATTGTTCTAACTCTGACGCCACGTAAAAGCAGTCTGCATGACATCAGGGACTTTACTACTCAGTCCCACTATCTTGTGGTTATATCAACCTTGAGTCCAATAAAGCCATGTGTTGAATTAAAAATGACAGACAATCAAATAAATAGTAAAGAATTGCATAGACAACCTAATAAAACTCAGCTACTTGGTTAAAACTATACTTGCAGTTACTTTAAAAGTCACATGCAGTAACATCAAGCAAATATAAAAAAAATCAGGAATAACCAGAAATCCTCTAAATTATTAATCTGGGTAGTTTTGAAAGTACTTTTTCAATAGCCAATTAAGGACTATATTAGTAAGTTAATGTTAAATATTTAGGGGAGATTGACTAAACTATGTAACACATTGCGGTATTCTACATAAAAACAGTGAAAGGTGTGGTACGCTCCATGAAGTCCAAGTTAACAGAAATGACTGAAACTTTCCCTGAAGTTGGAAACTCAGAGGTCAAGATGTGCATGCTGTTATCAACTTTGACTGCAAAATCTAATATGGCTGATGTATGTATAAAACACACTATACGTTGCGATAATAAAATAAATATTTGGATTTCAAATCCTTTTTCCTAATAAATCAATGTCACACATAGAACCTTTCAGCTGTTTTAAACATGTTCCTTTAGTGTTTGAAAGCATAAAGTGTAGACAACTAAATGACAGGGGATTTGTGTTGCTAATAGTACTTAGCCTGGGCACTGAGCACAACTATTTGAAAAATCCTTAGGGTTTCCACTAGAAAAACTGGGATATGATGTAATTTTCAGATCCTGGTTCTAACTTCTGAGGCATAAAATACAGTATTATTATGATAAAAGGAAGAGGGATAACTCTATAAATAGGTATCAATTACCACTAATGGAAGAACTGAAAAACAGAAGACTAAATAGCAGAAATAAAGCTTTACATGATGATAATTGTGGCACAGAAGCAGAAATGTGCTTCACAGATATTTTGATGCTTTTATTATAAAATCAAGACCAACTCCATGTATTCAATGCCAACTAGGCTTTGTTTTCAGTTTGGTAAGTGAGAATGGTATATCAACATGTTACTATGCTATGCTAGCAAAGTAACTGGCTTATATTTAAGATAACCAATATGCATGGCTCAAACCTAGATAATGTGTTATATTTACTTTTGTGTTTTACTCTGAAATGCAATTGTTTTAATACTTGCTGACGCCTTACCAGAAAAAGTAAGAGTTTGTTAAGTTTTGTTAAGTTTAATTGGATGAAAACTGTTTATTAATGTAATTAAGTATTGGAACAATTTAGTTTACATGACATATATCTTTTAGCAAAAACATATAAAACATTGTTTAGACAAAATTAAGCCATTTCTGGGTGCGGTGCTGGTGCAGCGGTAGAGCGTGCAGCCCATGTATAGAGAGGCTTCGGCCCTCGACCCGGCTGTGCCCTGGTTCGAGGTCTGACCGCGGTGGCCTGTGCTGCATGTCTTCCCCATTTTCAGCCCATTTCCTGTCTGCCTACTTTCAAAGAAACATGACAAAATAAAGGCCACTAGTGCCGCAAAACAAATCTTTAAAAAATAACAATAATAAGCCGTTTCTAATTCTGCTTACTTGTTAAACTTGAATGTATTTAAGCATGGAAAGAGACAGTGTTTTGTTGATCATACAAAAAAAAAATTACTCAATAATTTCAATCCCTAACCTACAAGTCACCCTGAGCTGAAATTGAAGCCGGCACATATTTCAGCCGGGTAGGCAGCTTGCAGTGAGTCTCTCGTCCTTGGAGAGTGGCTTTAGGCTGTAATTGCAAGCTTTCAATGATGGCACACATCCCTGGTTTATGTGGTTGTGCTGGGCATTGAGCTGCCTCTTGTAGCATTAAAAAAACTTTGAATGAATCACATAACTGTGCCAATATATTTTTAGCTGTGTGTGTATGTATGCATCTGGTTGTTTTTAAGTAGGTTACATCAGTAGTGCACAGCTAAGACGAACTGACTTTTGTCCTTACCTTTGTATGAAAGTTTCATGCGTGGTGAGGAGGAGGAGGAAGAGGAGGACGAAGAAGATGAGGAGGAGGATGAAGATGAAGCACGGGTCACAGTGCTGGAGGAAGAGTAGGCAGCCATCCCGAGCAGCAATAGAGAGCTGCAGGTGACCGTCATCATCATCATGGTCATCATTTTGGCAGCCTTTACAAAGACCTCTTAGTTACGGTTTAGTGGGTTTGGTGGCTTTGAGTGCTCAATATTTGTTTTCAAAGATGCTTTATTTATCTGTTTCGTGTCCAGTTCTCTTTCACTGTCAAACAAAGTATTTTCCTAAATTGAAAAGAACCAGTTATCTAAGCTTCTAGTTGGCGTGTCTTCCAGACATTTCTTCTCAAGAGTTTTCCTGATATATTCGCTGGCTGTCTTATGAAGGACGACACAGATCACCTCTCACATCCAAGACAGGACAAAAACATTCGCCTGGACTCAGGGACCTAAAATTAGAGAGAGAGAGAGGGATGATTCAGAAACGAGCTCTGCTTCTGCCAGGGATGCCCTTGCATTCGCACACACTGATACACAAATACTGAGGTATATTTAGTCTGAATCAGATTGATGCTCATGCCAGGGTGTGTCGATGCCAACCTCTATTATGGCAGCTACACTGTAATCCCTTCACATTACAGCAAGAAACAGGGGAACAGAGTCCAAATCACACACACACACACACACACCTACACGCACAAACACACTGACCACAGCAATGGAGACAGCATGTGTGAGATGGAGCTATGCAGCGACAAATGCCAAGCCGAGCTCAACCTCTCTATGTCTGCGGCACTGCCAAGACAGACGACCCACTCCCACATTCTCTCTCCACTTTTGCAGACTGTATCAAATCATCCCTTTGCTGGCGAGCCTACAGATACTTGATAGACAGATGCATAGATGAATGGATGAAGGCACCACCACCCTTTTTAGCATCTGTGTGAGAGTTGAACTATTATATTCAGAAATACTGTATACTTGTAAAATTTTAAATTATACATCGTAACCTGACACACAGAGTGTATTTGAGGATCTACAAAATTCAAAGTAAAAAATTGTCTCAGTAGACTTAACCAACGACTTCATGGATATGTACTATGTGTTAAGGATATGTACTGTGTTATGACTGTCACAACAAGAACCAGGTGACTGGTTTGTAAACCAGTCAGTACAAATACATCAGTGTGGTGTTGTGTGCAGTGGACACACACACACAGACACACACACACACACCTTTCTTTCAGTACTTTGGACTCTTCCATGCAGTCAGAACAATAAAGTCTTTTACTGGAAACAGTCATATTGTACCTTATAGTTGGCATTGAGTAACAGGCAGGCAACAGACTTTAAATGTTTTTCACCTTTACCTCTTCCACCCCTCCTGACAATAATCCCTTATCACTGCCTATCATCTATTACCCTCTCAAAGAATCAGCATCTTTTGCAATATGGAAGTTCAAAAATAAAAACCTCAAAAGTGTCTATCGTTTACCTATACCAAATAAAACTAAATAGAGGCAAGAGTAAAAGTTAAATTGAAAATTGAGTGCATTTTTATATTGATATTTATAGTGGCATTTTGAACCATTTGCCATTTATTCCACAGACAAGCTGTTTTGCACCAGGACATTACCATTTTGCCCCAACCTAATAAAAAACTGTACCTATAAACCATTTTTGTACCCACACAAAGTCCTTTTGTGCCCACATACCTGTGATTGTAGCATGTGATTGTACAATCACATACCTGTGAGCAAACCATTTTGTACCCATCCCTGCCACCATTTGTACCCATTAACAAATCATTTTGTACCCACATCTGCTTGTTTTGTTCTGGGTGCTCACCAATTCATTCTGACCTTTTCACCATGCTGTACTTACTATAGCATATGTTTCTGTTTCTCTGAGTTGGTCGTTTTGGCAAGTCCCATTTTCTATTAAACATTTTTCCACTCACACATTATTCCACATTGTTCCATGCCATGTCCACTTTCATTTTGTACCAATCTAGTGCCATTGTGTATCCTCACGCATAATATTTTAAACTCACACATTGCTATTCTGTCCCCAGCTACCAACAATGCATAACAATAAACAAATAAGTTTATAATTTTATTCTTGCACAATGGCATTTAGTCCTGACCAACTGTCATTTCATATGCTTAAAAGAAGCCTTTTTAAATGGCACGTTACAATTTCATCCCCACGTCTCACACTTTTGTCTTTAATGACTTTCAACATTTACAATAATTAAGTTCTGTAAAAAAGGGCTCTTCTAGATTTCTCCAGGTTTTGTTTGTTTGTCACCCGTAAGTGTTGCAGATAATGAAACTTTATTTTCAAAGATACCCTATATAACCTGGTCATGCATGAGTTATAGAGATAACAATCGAAGAAATTAAGTGATTAAAAAAGGCTAATTTGCAACCATAGTTGTGCCTTTATTGACATCAAATTAAATTTTTATAGGTCTGGAGATGTTTGGAGTTGTAGGTTTTTATTTTCTCAATCTTATTGTTGGTGTTGATTATTTTACAGTCCATCTTATCCAGGTTATGGTAGTCCCTGACTACTCAAACAGAAGGCAATGTCCCTTTTTTAGGCTAATATCCTTTTTTAGGCTTTTACAGGAACCATGAAAGATAATTAAGAAGCAAAGAAATTCAAGGGCCAGAGAAGAAGTCAAATTGCTCTTCATGTTAGCCCACATATTTCTTGATTTCAGTTGAACTACCATTGAAGGCTGTGTTGAAGAATTAAAAGCACACATATGAATCCCAAAACAGTCAACGACAACTCACACATGCATGCACACACACAATCAAGAGCTGTTGGCACTCAGTTTGATGAATAATAGAGCCATTGAGGCATTGAGACAGGAGAGCTCTCATAAGCTCACGGCTGCCAGACCACAACACAACAGGGCAGAGCTGAAAGGAGACATAAACTCCCTCAAACCCTGCAGTATTATGAACATACAGACACATACACATACACACACCCACACGTTTTTGAATGGACAAATACATTCAAGTACTGCACAGAATGCAACCTCATTCTAATGTTTAAGTAGACACAAAAATGCTTTCATAGACCCAGCCCTGTTTAGATTTATGCACACACAAACCATTGTCATAAAAGAACATTAAAGTGATAAGATACAATAAAGTGTTTCTCTGTGAAGCAGAAAGAAAGAGACACTGTGTGTGTTTGTGGGCTCAAGGTTGTGCTCAAAGCTGCAAAGATGCTTGCAGTGTTTGGACGTCAGCGCTCTCGTCAGCTGGAGCTCCGTGACTTGCAAAGAGGAACACACTCAAGCACAGTTAACGTCACAGTTCCTGGGAGTGACAGAGGCTCCAGTAAAGTCCTTACGCTCCTGTCGACTTATATAAACCAAACGACCACGACTGGTCCCATTGTACCTCAGAGTCTCCCAGAGTTGTGTGTGTGTGTGTCTGCACTTGAATGTCTGGTGATGTCGACTTTATGTGCCATCATCAGTTTAAAAGCATTGTTTCTTTAAAACAACTGCAGACAACAGCCCTTGGATATTTATACACAAGTGATTAAGGTGCTTATTTTGACAACAAACACCTCCCAGTCAGCACCCAGGTCTGCAAACACACTCTTGTGCACGAGTACTCAAACTCCCTGCATGCCCTGCAATGCATCTTAATAATAAAAAAAGGGCTCACGACACTTGCATTCAGTTCAGCTTCAATAGACATTGAGCGGCGGCATGCCAAGAGGGAATGGATTAAAAATAAAGACAGACAGAGATTCAAAGAGGGGAGACGAGGGGCCAAGCTGTCCTGTCAAAAACCAGCCTAAATAAGACAGGCAGACAAAGCAGGCCACCTCCTGGGTGAGACGCGCCTTTACAGAGAGAGGTTAGAGTGCAACACTATGGTACCACAAGCAAGAATGAATGAATGATTAGCAACATAACTTTTAGCCTTTTACTTCCACAGGGTGGGACAAAGAAGAAATGTTTGAAACTATGATGGTCAGATAGGTGAATATCAAATTAATCCAAATGCTGGGTTTCTGCTGCTGTTGGGACAGAAGTTGGGTACTTTAAGTCAACTAATGGGTCAATAATTGGGACTCGGGTTAGAAAAGAGACAAGAGGGCATGGCAGTAGTGCAGGGGTAAAATGCACAACCCATACTCAGAGGCTTTACTCCTCGACGCAGCCTGTTGCGGGTTCAACTCCTGGCCCAGGCAATATTTGCTGCTTGTCTTCCCTCTATCTCCACCCCTTTGTCTGTCAGCTTACTGTCAAATGTCAGGACCCAAATCCGCAATCCCAGCTTGCGTCGAGGACTAAGACATGGTTCTTATGCTTAACCCCTGCGAGACCGATGCCACGCCCAGCCCACAAATTTGAACTATACAGCAACCTGATCAGATTTCACTGAACTTTTTCAACAAGATGAAATAAGAGAAGGTAAAATGTTGCTTATTAATGTCAGTGAATTGTTTTAGTGACTTTAGTTCATGTAACAACTTTATTCATGTAAAATAACACTAGCCTTTTACCTGCTAAGTAGTTAGCACAAGCTAGTGCTAGTAATACTGAACATTCACTGAACATACACATTCAGTTTGGCCATAAAGCTAGTATAAATAGGCAAAACATTACACAATTTTGTCATAATTTATCTTTCAAATCCACCTGTTTGTCAGTGAAAGTCAAATTTTTATATGATAAGGTTATTGTCCAATTTTTCAATCTAATAATGTTGAAGTTAAATTAAATTAAAAATAAAACTATTTCAGGGCTGCATGGTGGCATAGTTATTAGCACTACAGAGATGGCATGGGCAGACATAGCTTCTCTCCAGATACTCAGGTTTATTTCCATGCTCAACATTAGACAATTTAACCAAATATGCATCAAGAAATGTACTGATTTTCTGCCTGATTGACCCTGATCAGTATCTGGCTGATTTGAGACTCAGTAACGTTATTTTTTTCCAGATAAATGCATCATATGTAAGAGCTACTAGAGCCCGCTGAGAGCAGCACTTACTGATGTGGAAGTGTTTTTGTTGTGAAAAGATGATTCAAAGTTAGCCATTTTCAGTCAGGGAAAGCACAGAGAAATATGGGTAAGAAATTTTTAAAATAAAACAGAATTTTTTAAACCACAGTGAGACATTTCAGCTGTTCTTTCTGGCTGCAAGAGAGCAAGAGAGAGTGACACTTAAAGCTGATGACAGCAAGGTTAAATGGAGTACAACAAGTTTGCTGTTTTACACTATACAATAACAAGAAGAGGGCAGATGCGTGTAATGGGATGATAATCTCTGATAGCTGGGAAAGAACCAAAGTAATGCGAAGAGCTGTGAAAAAAGGTGAAAGTTGAACTGTACGAGCACATGAATACAGAAGAAAGAAAAGCAGAACTGTTAGAAATCTGATTTACAAGCAAAAAGAACAGTAAAGGCAAGGAAAGACAAAAACAGCTTTTTAGTATGGAAGTGGAGGGAAGTTTTGAAAGGGAAAGACGCGGGGATTTGGGCACTTAGGGCCAACTCATGCCTGCCTGCATACAGTCCCACAAAAAGAATGAAAACGTATAGGGAGAGAAAAGAAAAGGTATGTGATGGAGAGAAAGGAGCCAATTGTTTTGCCTTCACAGAGAAAAGAGTCTCCCTGACCAGCAACCAACAAATCTAAGCTCCCTTGATATGAGAAATGAAAGGCAGGAGAGATGGGTGGAAGACAAGGAAGAATTCGAAGGAGCGAGTGAGGTGGAAGGAGGGTTTTATACTATAAAGAGCAAAATACCAAACAGCAGGTAACTGGTGGCTTTTGGCTCAGTTTGATTGGCAGGAGACATTGAGGGCAGGAAGAGGGTGGAAGCAAGAAGTGAGTTACTGGGGGTTAAAGTGGTTATTTTAATGGGATTTTACAGCTCTGTACCATGTCGGCATATAATCACATGTACTGCACTGTCGAAAGAAGGAAAATCTGAAGAAGGGAAAAAAGTTGAACTCAAAGAGTGACTGAAAGGGTGAGAAAGCACAACAAATCAGACAGAAAGGAGCTTAGTGCAGACACTTAACAAAAAATGGGAACAACAAGGTTTTGCTTTTGCAACCGGGTGACTACTTTTTTAGTGAAAATTCAAGAACAGATTTCACACTTTTTACTTTAGGGAGAACCTATTCAGCGAGCTTAATAGTTCATGAGTTTATTTTGGGTGGGTTTGTCTGCTTTTACCTTAAAATATTTAATTAGAAGGATACACCTAAAATGTAATTTTAAGGAACAAAAACTTTTGAGAAAAGTAGTTTAAACTTTTACTATGTAGCTTTGGAATTTTTTATACAGGAAAAAAGTTCAAGTCAGATCTGTAGGTGAAGAAGAAACAATTATACTTGTTTTCAAGGTTTATAGCCCGTAAAGATCTGCTGTTTAACCACATTCGCATAAATTATCTCCCAGAGACCACAAAAAGAGAACAAGAACTGCATTGATTTTGGAGTAAACAGTTTACAAACCATCGCAATATCACCTAGCAATGAAGCTGCAGCGATACCTCTGAGTTGAACAATTTTAATTTTAAACTGTTTTAAATGGCTTAAGTGAGCTAAAGCAAACAATGTATATATGACTAGCTGGTAGCCATCCACCACCTATGACCTATTTAATTTCCAAACACCCTCAAAATGATATGACATCTCTCTACTAATAGTAGGGGAACCATCATCAATACAAACTTTATCTGGACTCGCTCCGTCATCCAGACATTTGTGACCGCACTGACTGCTCACAAAAACAGTGACACTAACACTGCCTTTCAAACAGTGCCATCAAACACACAACAGTTAAATCAAACCACAAGTCAGAGGTCAAGAGGAAGAAGAAAAAAATCAACCATTGTGTTTAGGGAATATATTATGCTGAGATCTATTGTTTTATTGCTTTTTTGGTGATAAATAACAGTGCTTTTTCTTTTGGGTATATACGCTTTAGAAACCAGTGCACTGACACACTTTGTAAGGCTGTGGGGAAAACTGTACATCTCTGAATGGAAAGCTTTAGTTTAACCTAGTCAAAAATGTTATAAATAAGGGTGCCCTGATCACTAAGGTCCATGTGGCATGCCTTCATTGACACGGAAAGGTATGTGGTGACCTTAACTCTGATAGGTGAAAGTGAAAAAAACGTGCCCAGAGACGGCACTCTTAGCCTTCATGTGCACTGTAGTACAAATTCAGCATGCATGTAAAAAGTTGGATGTGACTTGTGCAACATTCCAGCCTGGACAATTAAACAAAAACCATGCTGAAAGCGCACCATTAGGAGCAATTGTTGTGTTTTGATTTAGCTGAGATATTCAGCCTTAAGAGTGCAGGTGAAGTTGGAGAAGCATGGCAGAACGTGGACATGCTGCAGATTTCTACAAACAATCCCAAAATGGGAGCAGAAGCATGGAGCAAGTATGCAGAAATATAAAATAAAAACCTTACTACGGTGATTTGGAGGACAGACAGCGTTTAGTCTTAGGTGTGCAGTGCCTCATTTCCCCTCTGTATGTTCAAAAACTGCAATGAACAGACCACCAGTGTTGTGAAAAATGATTAGTTAAGTGATGACTAGCTATGTTATTGATATTTAGACAGATTACTAAACTGAAAGTAAAATGAGAAAAAGCTATTAGATTGATTTACACCAGCACATCCGCTGAAATCTCATATGAGGATGGAATGAATTTGAACTCATGCTCACAGCGTAGCACTGCAGTATTGCTTTTGGAATTTTCTGCAGGAGTACATTACGGTTTCACACAGTCTTACTTACAGTGAATCTCAAATGCACACATCCACAGTATGCAAAGTAAAGCAATTTTATGAACAGTCTTTATGGGACTTTATGCTGAACCAGAAACTGTAAGGCGATTAGAGTTGAATAAACTAAGTGCTCAGAAAGAGACCAAGTGATTGAAGAACCAGCGAGACCACAGCACTCTGCTGGTTGCTGGTACTGAGCCATCTGGCCCTGCAACATGAAGGGGAAGTTTCCCATGCCTGCAAACCTGTGGTTAATCTTTGTTTGATTTGGATTAATTATTCCAAGTATTCAAGGCTTTAATAGGAAAAAGAAATGTTGCAACTGGAGTGGATTCAATTTGGGGTTAGGATTGGAGTTGGGGTCGCTTCCTGCTAAAAGTATCTCATAAAGATAGATGTTTTCACTGGTCAGGTCTGCCATGATGGACTTTGGTGGATTGGATTGATCTTATATTTGATAAATGTATGTCAATTCACAGAGATGCTTCAATCAAGCTATTCCTAGCTGGTAACAGACTGAGTTTTCTTTCCTTCTGACCTTCCAGTTCGGATTTGATATATTCAGATTTTTTTTTCAAAGAAATATAACACACAGAAGAAAAAAAGGTGCTAGAGGTAACCTGATATAATTATTTCTTGTCATGCATCCAAGCTGATGTCCGTTTGACCTGCCGATCAGTTATCAAAGTAAAAGAAAACTGTCACATTCCGATTTTTGCCCAACTGATTGCTTCCTCTGTAGATATGCATGCCTTTTTAAAATGCCTTACTGTTGTGGTGCAATACAGCATTGCAAATTAACGGCAGTTAAAGGACCAATAAAGTAAATGCAGCTTTCTGGTCAATGGCAACAAGCTGCTAAGTCAAGACCTTACAGAGCTGCCTGTGGTCTTCTGACTGGATCTGTTCCAAAGAGCTCTCAGAGGAAAGACAACTTTCTCCTGTAAGTGAAACAAGAGCTCAGCTTTCATTGTAGTTCTGTGAAAAAAAAAATCCCACAAGCAATCAGCAAATGATGAAAGATGCTTTGATTTGTAATGCGTCGGGAGTAGTATTGTTGCACATATTCAGGTTCTAAAGACAGCTGGCTGAGTAAAGCTTCAACAGCTGTTAAGGCTTCATCAGATGGCCCAGTTTATGCCAGCTAAAGCCACAACAATGTATATTAATAGCTACGGGTGTTGCGGAATTAAATTATCAGAATATTTCTTGACAAAGTTACAACTGTTAGTATGTGTCTTTTTCTAGCAGTTGTCTAAGCCATTAACTAAGCAATTTATATGAGCTATGGATGTGTAGGGTGTGCTTTAAGCTTGACACCCTGAAAACGTTTTAGACTCTTACTTTGAAGTATAAAAGGAAGTAGCTCTTCTGACAAACCACAGTTCATTGAGAACTGACCAGAAATCTTTAAAACGCAGTTTTTAAACTATTAATCTATTTTGGTAAAACATAAAAAGGGATAATTTAATGCCTTTCAGTCAGAAGGGCCTCACTAGAATCAGAAAAGCATAAAAACCTCAACATTTTAACTAATCAAACCTAAACTGGTTTATTATATATCGATTACGCACTTTAAACTTTTAGTTTATCTATAAGTAATGCTACAATCTCGTCTCTACTGATTCTCGTGTACCAGTATCAGGTATGATCCCTCACCCATAGACATTGTTAGACCTAGACATTCAGACTGATGTTTGGTAATCAGACCCTTAATCCATGCGGGATACAATTTATCAATGCAAAATCTATAACATCATGCACTTAGCCCGTAGAATACCAACAAAATCAGGCACTATGGCTTGTCTATGTAAAAGAGATACATATGTTCCACAACACAACAGTGTTAACATGTAAGTGGTTGCCACCCAATATTACCACAGTATCTTTGTTCATGCATCTAACATCAAATGTATCATGTTTGGTTACAAGTAGTTTAGAGACGTGTACCTTTTTGACAGTTAGTATTTGCCTCAAACCCTGCTTTATTAAGTTAATACGTTGCTAAATATATAAAGAGTTTTAAAAATGGTAAAAGTAATAAATGCGGTTTAACTGTGCCATGTGTTTTTAGAATGCAAACAAAATGTAACTTTTTGTCAATGGAAATTGCATGAAGGCAAAAGCCTAAAGAGCAACTAAACAAGCTACATTTCAAAGATTTTTGTTTTGCATAAAAAAAAAAAACAGTCTGTAAATAGCAATCTGTATTGCTGTAAAAAGTTTATTATATTAGGGTTTAACGTATTAAAAGGTCTTCCTTCTTAGTCAGAAAAGTACAGCCGAATCCGATGTAGGACAAAACATTGCATCCTGCTGCAGAAACAGCAGAGCTGATCTGCTTCCTCTATAAGAATCAGGTTGATTTTATTTACCCCGGCACATTAGGTTGATATGGGACGTGTCAGTAATCATTCACAAAAAGAAACTGAAAAAGTCTTCTGCTATAGCAGATGTGTAAAAAATGGTAATAAAGTAACAAGATTTAGTTTTTCTTAGTGTTTTACTCCAGATAAAAAAAGTAAGTGGATTGTGGTCATTTTTGTAGTTGTTTCACTTAGGAAAAAACAGGCCAGGCAGAACATAACTCATACTACATGTCTGCTACTATTTTAATATTGAATTACAGAAAAATGATTCTGCCGTCGCATTAAATTAAAATATTTCCAAGCTGCGCTAAACTCAAAAGTTTCATGATCCTAAAAATGCCTCTAGTAACACCCCTATTAATGATTTAATGTTATACATGAAAAAACTAGAGATGTGAGCAGTGTATGCAATGAATCAAAACTCACCTTCTCATCCAGTTCAGAACATTCCAGGTCAGGATCAGCATCCACCTGAGCCCATCATGCCTCTTGTGACACTGATAGTTTCCATTGTTTGAACAACGTTTCTCTGTCGCAAATATTACCAATCTTATGGTTCATGTACACCTTTACACTATTACTTGTGTTTAAGCTTTCCATTTAAGGTTTAACATGCCTTAAGTCAATAAAGTAGGGAAGCACAGAGTCCCAGCAATCCAAACTGCCGAAACTGACAAACCAGAAACTAGGAGAATAAATAAAACTAAATTTAACAATCCTGGAAGAATCTCTGGAAGAATGGATAATGGTAATTCCAGTGAAAGATAAAGGTGGGACCGAAAGAGAGCAGCAGTGCAGTCCAGGTTTGGTGCAAAATAAAAGTCCAGTGAGTTAAAAAAAAACAGTCCTGTAAGAGGCAGTAAGTTGAAAAGCGGCGCTGTGAGATCTGAGTATTCCCCTGACTGCAGTCACTGCCACTGATGAACGGCTGCACTTCAGCTCCTCTTAAAAAAAAATATATACACACACACACAGCGCTGTGCACACACATATAACTCTTCTTAACACACACACGCAAGGAGTTCAAACACACACACAAAAACACAGGGAGTTTTCACAGGAGCTGAGTGGAGCAGAAATGCTCAGAGGGAGAACAGGCTGAAAGAATGGACTTAATTCAAAAGGGGAGAGAACAGGAGGGAGAGATGGATGGAGGGAGGGGTTGAAGAGAGGAGAAAAAAAGGTGGGAGGTGAGAGGAGGGGCATAGAAAGGGCCAAAGACGTGTGGTGTGTTGTTTCTTCTGTGTTTGTACGAATGCCACTGTATATTTATGTAGCTACCTGGGTGAAGCTGTTTCCTCTTCCACCTTTGATTGTGACGAGAGACTTTAAAGAACTACTGCTGAAGGCATGAAACCTCAACTAAGAAGCTCCCTTCATAAAGCCCAAACTGTTACACACAGCTGTAAGAAAAGCACCGGAAAATCTAAAAAGAAAAGTTCCTCCAACATAACCTCATCATACTTTCCACGTGGCTTCCCATTGTTTTTGCTGTTATTGCTGCTTTTTAAATCAAGACGTCTGCAGTGGCTTAGTGGCATGAAACTTCAGACTCAGTTTGTGTAGAAAAGAAAAAAACTAATTCAGACAATTTGGATGAAATCAATATCACATTTGGACGGGAACTTCACTATTTCTTTTAAGAACTGCCAAGTACATCAACACGTCTCTAACTGATATTTTTTGACAGAGACTTCAACAGAAATTTTGCTAGAATCACCTCATACAGTGTGATATGTGATAGAACAAGCTAGTTGTTGTACAGCTCTCATCTGTCAACGCTTAAAAACTTGGCTCTAATTGCTGGAAGACGTGACTTAACACTGACACAAGACGTCCCTCTAAAGACTTTGTATATTGATGTACTAAGATAGCGGAACCTTTGGATAAAAATCTGTATAAACATGTAGCGATAAAAACAGTTTCCAGTAAAGTAAGAATGATTAAGGCTGACACCACATTGGCTCCCAACTTAAAGCACGCCCAGTATGAAAGTAATTGGCATACGTTTGTGGCATATGAGGGTTTACATCATCTTGTGGTCATATCAGAGCTCAGATGTGGACCAGCCTTTTCTTGCACTCTGCTCCAAAAACATTTTTGACAGAAAAAATGACATCATGAGATCTCAATAATGACCCTTACAGTGTTAAATACCACAGTCGTATCAGAAAAAAAAACTAAATTCAGTCTTAGGCCTGTTTGCCTTTTCTTTTCTAGTATCTCAACTGTTCATAGACCACCTAATCATTCAAATAACCCTTTTAACTGAAAACAACTGCAATCACTGTGATGGAGTGCAGATAAATACCACAACAGAGTCATAGGCACAAATATACAATGTGCAATTGATAGCCTTTAAGCTAGTTAAATTCATTCTCAGTCAGGGTTGGTATAGGGCTGTGTTCCTAAACCTAACTCCCAATCCCTGTTGTGCTGTATATGATTATATTTCTGCTGCAACCCCAGCTATGAGCCATGGAGCCACACTTTGCAGAGCCAACTTTTACATGAACAGCCATGATTCTTAAAAGGCTTGCAACACTGTGTAATACACCATCCATATTATTTAGTTATTCTAACAAATTACTGTTTTCCAATTAGTTTTTTTTACCCTTTGCAATGACATTGACTTCCTGCATTTGTTTTGAGACCTGATCACTGATTTAAACTTGTCAACTTTCTCATTGTATTTAGCAACTTTTCATTCCCTTCTAAATATTTTTTTAATAAGCAACTAGCAAGGACTTCAGCGATTTTTTGTGTTATTGAAGACCTCAGAAACTACGTATTGCTCCCACTCTTCTCAACAAGCAGACATTTCTTGTCTAAAATAAAACACATCATATAAATAATTATAATTTTTTTCAGATTTTTCTCCATTTAGATTGTTAATTACAATTTATTAGACTAATACTGCACATTTCCTACTTGAGTCTGATAGATAATATGAGGAGGAAGCTAAATATTTCTTTCAACCGTGGAAGATCATCCCCAAAAATAAATCATCAAAATACCACAGGGTTATAAGACACCTCAGGTATAAGAAGATTTTTTTGTTTGTAATGCCAATAAGATTTTCCATTCATTATTGAGAAAGATATAATTTTCAAAAGGTACTTTTTTATCAAATGTATTTTTATCAAATGTAATTGAATAAGCTAAATTAGGTTTTTAAGTCTTCCTGTTTATACAATGCACTCGTTTGATTTTGGCCAATTACAAATTGGCAGATATTAAATATCAATTTCTGTAACTCAGTTTCTGACTCTCTGTGTACAGTCTTTAACCTTCCTGTCAAGATGACTGCTGTCAGTTAAAATAACATTTCAATAAGAATAAATGTTTCTGACGCAGAGAGATCTCTGTGAACTGTTTATGAATATTATTGCCTAGGGTAATTTTTTTCTTACTTATTACTTTCTTTTTTTTGTTCTTTTTTTCTACACTGTCTAGATACAATCAGCTGTCAAGTTTACCCTGTATTTAAACTTTTCACTTACCCAGTCACTATTTCATGTTGTTGTTTTTTTTTTTTTCATTTTAAACACTATGTGGGCATAAAGCAGTCATTTCAAGGTTATGTCCCTGTGCTGCGTTTGGTTTGTTCCAGGAGCAGAGCTCGAATCTCGAAGTCAAGTCCAACTTAAGGTGAATGCTCTCTAGTGACAGAAAACCAGTTTTCTGCAAAAGAACATGCTCACAAATAAAGATTGTACTGTATCATGTGTGCCACTAGTGTAATGTGATGAAAGCTGTTGAACAATTCCCCCAACTCTGACTATATCCTATATGGATGAAATTTATGGATGGCTGGGGAGCTTTGTCATAATTTTGACTTTCCAAGCTAGAATTTCAACTTCATGGGATGTGCTACAGACCTTTATAGACTTGGAATTCAAAAATTCCAACTTTCAAGTACACACACAAACTCACCACACGTAATTTGTTTTTAACTTTTTCCTATTCTTCCACTTCACTATCTACCTTATTTTTACATCAAGCCAACATTTCGTTTAACAGATTGTGCCAGTAGGTGAGTTATGGAGGTAGAATCTTGATTAAAATCTTACACTCACACCAATATTGCATTGATTGTTTTCCAGCATTCCAGCAGCAGGTGCCATACTGCACCTGGCAACCCAGACTCACTCACTCTCACACACACACACACACACACACATGCACACACACACACACACACACACACTCTTGTTTTGCTATATGTAGTGAGGACCATCTGTTGACTCCCATTGACTTCCATTGATTTTCAGTCATTTTCAACCCTTTCTATTCCCTAACCCTGACAATAACCCTAAACCTAACCATTACCAGTGCATGCCTAACCCTAACCTTAACCTAAAGTCAATTCACACCTTAGTCCTAAACCTAACCGTTAGCAAAATAGGTCGTGAGGACCAGCAAAATGTCCTCACTTTGGTACAAACGGTCCTCAATTTGATGGTGAAATCAGGAAAATGGTTCTCACTGTGATGCCAAGACAGGAACACACACACACACACACACACACAACTATAACTTACTCTGACCAGATCATAGGTCTCACATCGGGGGGCACACTAAAGCAAGGGTGGGCCCTGTCCCCAGGTTCGCAGGGCAGTTTTTACACAATGCACACTCATCCTGAGAGCTCCAAACACTTTTAAAGCTATATGTATGTCTCAGCCCCCTGCCCCACCCCCTGCTGACCTGTCTGTCATAAACCAGCCTGATGTCTCTACAGGCTGCAGAGTAAGCTCTGTGATCACGACTGTGATGACTGTGAGAGCTTTTGTCTCAGCTAAAGCCTTTGTGCTATTGAAACAGATGAGGGTTCAGTGTCTTAACAGTCTCCAACTGAATATGTGTTTCACTGCAAGTCACTGAACCACAATGATTTTATATTGGAATGAAACGACCATTAGACCAGTGTCGACATATCAGAGCCTCCTCTTGGTGTGTTCTCATCTATTTATTACTCAGTGAGAGTATTAAATGTCTAATAACAAAGAATATTTTAGGATATACTAAACTGTAACTATAAGAAAATGCTACTACAGATAGGCCAGCTAAGGTAATGTGAGTCAGCTGGATTGTGTTTTGTAAATTGATAGTGGAACTTCTTTTTGCTCATGTTACATAATCAGGCAGGCTGCAACATTCACATGGCGACTTTATTTAGTTCCTATTTTAGGCTTTTTAGGTAATGCCAAATATATTGGACTATATGAGTGTGCCTTGTCAGTTTATCTCTCTTAAGGAGATTTGTTAAGAGATGACAGTTCATAAAGAGATTTTGGAAAATTACATTAAATCAGTCCAGATTTAACCTGATTAAATTAATTTAAGACAGCTGCTTGAAAAAAAACAACTTCTGAAATAGGCTTAGTACATGTTTCAAGACAGAGCTAGGCTTAAAGAAGTCATGCAACTCTGGAGGTGCAGTAAAAGGTTGTACAATATTCATAACAGGTTTATATAACCATCACAGTTGCCAGGAAAATATGCTTCTTGAAACCAAAATCATGTATCACACATTCATTACTCTTCTAAATGAGCCTTGTGTGACAAACATATTGTGACATAATGATTTGTAGAGTGAAGGTTATAATGATTGTACCCTAATCCCAGACGTTTTGTTTTTTCAAAGAATAATTGATTTTGTATGCAGTGTCAGAAATTAACTGACGGTCTCTTAATGTATGTATCTTATTTTGCTCATTTAGAGATTAACTTTTTTTGCCCATTGATCCTTAAAAAATGGTGAGATTGAATGGAAATCCTATTTTAGCATAAACCTTCAAACCCTGAAAAAGATTCTGATTTGGATTTAGGTTTGGCCTTTGACTAGGCCACTGTAACACATTTATTATTTTTGATCTAAACAATTCCACTGTAAGTCTTGTGTTGCATTTAGGCTTGTTGTCATGCTACAAGGTGAACTTAAACCCAGTCTCAAGTCCTTTTCTGCCTCTTTCAGGTTTTCTTCCAGGATTGCAGTGCTTTCAGCTCCATCCAACTTCCTATCAATTGAAGCAAACTTCTTTGTAATGGCTAAAGTAAGGTATTTCTACAGCATAATGCTGCCACCACTGTGTTTCAAAGTGGGGATGGTGTGTTCAGGGTTATGAGCAGTATTAGTTTTCTGGAACACATACAATTTTGAAAAAGTTCTACATGTGTCATTTGACATGAGTGCCTTCTTCTACATGTTTGGTGTGTACTGGACATGGCTTGTTGCAAATTGCAGATTAACAATGATTTTCTTCCTACCACTTCTCCATAAAGGTTAGCTGTCTGGACTGCATGACTAATAGTTTTCCTGTCAACAGGTTCTGCCACTTGAGCTATGAATCTCTGCAGCTCCTCCAGAATTGTCGTGATCCACTTGGCTGCTTTTCTGAGTAAAGTAATCCTTGCCCAGCCATGTCCTGTTAGGTTTACCACTGTTCCGTATTCTGGTTAATTAACTGAACAGTTCAAAGCTAAGGATCTTACTTTATAACCTAACCCAGATTAAAATTTCTCCACAACTTTATCCCTGACCCAGCGGAGGTCTTCATAATGCGGTTTATTCACTAATGTTCTCCAAAAGACTCCGAAAGCTGTATTAAAGGGTATCAGAGTAAAGCATGCTAAAACTGAAGGTGCGCCTCATTTTTTAGTTTCTTATTTGTCAAAAAGTTTGAAAATCGTCTATTATTTTCTTTTCACTTCACAACTATGTGCTACTTTGCATCTGTCTAGCACAAGTTAATACAAACAACATAAATTAAACATTGTGATTGTAACATAACAAAAAGTGACAACATTTAAGGGGTATGAATATATTTCATGGTGTGCTGAATCAAATTCCATTCTTCAGTGGAGGCAGTGGATGCAGATTTGTTTAGTGCATATACCTTAGGATTACTCTGTTTACCCCAATGCTCAAACAAACTCAATGTCTATCATGATTACATTTAAAAAACAAAATAAAATTGTATTGATTAATTAGTATTTTCCAGTTCATAAACATGTATAAACCTTCTTAAATAAATACTAAATTGTCCATATGCAACATGGAAACCATCTAATCAGCAGCTACTGAAACTGAAATGAAACTGGAGCGTAGCAGCACCATTTCACCACCAAGAGGCTCAACAACCTCTACTGGCTTGTAAAACCCAGAACCCAAACCTAAGAAAACTGATATTAGATTCGTTATCAGATATTTTCATAATATGATTAAATTGAGCATGCTCACTGTGTGCATATGAAAATATTAATGTAGCACTGACTCCCTTCTGATGTCAACCTTGAACTAAACCCTCAGGATGAAAGGGAAATAACAGCTCCACAATGCTGGAGGGCCATGCTTCATTGCAGTTAATGACACCATATTGACTTCAAAAATTGCACCTATTAGCATAAGTGCTGTGGAAGCAGAGTGTTGCTGTAGGAATAGATCCCCTCAGCAAAAATATTAAATCCAGGCTTTTATTTAAACATACTCCTCATACAGTACATGCAACTTGCTTATGTGGCTGTGAAGAAGATTATTAGTCACATAGATGGACACAATTTTAGAGGACGATCGTTTAAATAAAAAAAATATATGTATAGCTTGAAACACCCGGGTGTTCTTTCATACTTTTACCGTTGCCATGCTTTCATCCTCTTTAACATTTATTCATTTTAATCAGCTGTGTGCACAGTTTGTGTGTGATATTTCTATATTTAGGTGTAGAGCACAAGCACATTATGGTGTTGCTGCACCCTGATGAAGAATCCTATGAAAGTCCTGGTAGACAGATGTGGAGCCGGAGAGGTTTTTCAAGAGCAGGGGAGGAACAATGGCTTCAGATGACATACATATTACGAATAACAGCAGCCCCTTTTATCGCCATAAAATTAATCTGACATAGAGTCACTTGTAAGTCCTGAGTTCAACAGTTGCAGAGGCAGCTGGGCCTAGATGCAATGCCTTTCTCTGCAGGGATTTTTTTCTTATCCTCAGCAAAAAGACATTTTAAGTTGGGGGTTCAGAATGTTTTCAAGGTTTCATCGTGATGCATGGATGTAGTTTTTCAGTTGTTTTTTTAGTCTTAATACTTTTAAAGAGGCCCAAAGCTTTGCTTTTCTTCTAGTCACTGTGCCCACAATACAGGACAGGGTACCTTTTGTACCTTTTTATCTCCTCTTATTCGTTGAAAGTATACAATAAGTAAAATAGTTTGGGTTTTAGCACATAAAATATTTGGTTGTCTCACTTATGCTTTTTGCATGACACCTCCTGTCGTTCTCATGATCGACTTTATTTTTAAAAACCCACAACTGTGCTGAATAACACCATCTCCAATAACACCAGCAGGATCTTAGAAGCAGCTCGTCTTTGTGGGTCATGTTTTGTTAAATAGGCTTTTCACTGCACAGGTATGAGCTTTAGCATACCACACTGGCCATATTTGCCTGGATTTGAATACAGTGGTGGGTTTACAATTTGGACCAGAGTCCAGCTTCTAGAACTGACCTGTGGGAGGCAGGAATGCACAAGGCGCCAAGTGATAAACCTGAAGTTAAAGTGGAAAACAATTGACAACACAGAGTTACAGGACTGGCTAGTTTTTTGACAAGAGCAACCCACTTTAACAATCGATAACTGAAATAAATGTTCTGTAATCTGTTATTGGTACTCCAATAGATGATAGTGTATCTCTCAGCAGGAAGACGGTTACATTTATTTGTTTTGAGGGTTGTCATAACCTGGAATATTTCATATGACTCAACTGGACACAAGCAGGGATCTGAATTAAAATCAGCAGAAATACAGTGCAATATAAAATCTTGTACAATTGAATGAAATTTTGTGAGATTTCCAAATACTCATGATTATTTATCCATCTCAATAATCAAAAATAACTAGTTTACGTAAATAAGTAAGAAGTGGTTTGTTTACAGGTAAAAAAAAAATGAATGTGTGTAGGTACAAAATGGCGATGTGCGGGCACAAAATGAGGAAAATTGGTAACAAATTGGCAAAGTAAAAAGCTGCTATGTTTTTCTTCACAGTACAGTGTTTATTGAATTAATAAGGGATAACCATAAAAATGGGTAATGAACAAATATATATTATCACAAGTGGCAGGTAAAAGAAAATTGTCATCTCAAGCCCTACTTCTGCATTTATTTTGTTTAAGTCTATTTTTCAAAATTATTGTGTATTTAAAGCAAGGAGTGTCATGCTTTCAGCAGGGTTGTAACAGATTTAAACAAGGAAAAAAGTTTAAAGAAATAAAGAAATTGAACAGTGAGAACAAACAGCATATAGCTGTATTCTGCAGGTCCTAAATGGACATCATTGGCAAGGTCCTCTGACCTTGTGACACTATACGGATTACAGGGGCCCCAGGAACGGTGTCAGGAATGGAAAAGGGTGTGTGTGTGCCACAGTTAGGGAGAGGGAGAGGAGTCGAGTCTGGGACCCCTTGGGGCAAAGGAACCTGTAATCCCCCCTGTTGCACTTTGATGTGATCACACCCAACTGAGAAAATGGAGGATAAAAGGATGATGGACTAGCATGTCAGAAGGCAGTCTGAGTGGGTGGGTGAGAGGATGAATGTGGGGGCTGACTGCAGGGCCAGGAGGCTCAGATGGGACACATACTCTTAAATGCTCAAAGGCATGCAGTCATACACCTTCTGGTTCAAAGGGTCTTTAGATGGATAAGACCACCTTCAAACCAATCCATGGCTTTAGTGACGCATTTGCACATAAACACAAACAGCAAGTTCTGCAGGTCTCGCAGTGGATTATAGCACTTTGCATGACCACAGCCGTGTCCTCTTTTTTTCAACATATACGTTTTTCACACACCGATTTTCAACAGCAGGACTTTTCAGTTAAATAAACTTTACTACATTTTGTGGTATTTTGTATATATATAGTTCCACCCTTTGCAAAAAGTAGAACAGTGTAGGGATGTGTATTACCCAAGATTGCAATTCTATTAGTATTTGCACTGTTTCTCTTTTCTTTGAACACTGCTAATCTTTAGAGGGAATACATTTTTTTAAATATATTTTTAAAACTGTTTATGTATAAATATATTTTTTATGATATTAATAGTAAAAGATTGAAGTACTTCAACAATATTATACTTATATTAGAAGATTCAAAACTTTTAATGGTGTTACTATGTGTTAAGGAGGTTTGTGGTTGTTTAGCAGATGTACTGCAAAGGGACTTGTAATTCTGGAGTACACCCCTTTAAACTTAGCTTGTTTTTATACTGTTGCTACGGGGCACAGATCACAAGCAAGTCAGATAAAAGACAAAACATGGGAAATCACCGACTAAAGAAATGCCTATAAACTTCAGGCCGCACACAGTGCACATTTTTGCTCCTAAATGTCCCTAAATTATCATTTGAATTTATTCCTTTCATATTTGAACATGTAATGCATGCTGTGTGAGATACACAGTCTGCAGGATGTGCTGCAAATCTATAAATCAAGGCCATCCTTAGCTTTGCTAATTGCTATGAGATAAAAAAAAATTCAGTGGGACAAAAAGTGTCTTCCTGTCAAAGAAAAGCCGTGGCACATATACAGTATATACCATCAAGATATTAGAATTGAGTTGAAAGAGTTTAGCCTCATTTGGCTGCTTGGCAAAGACAACCACTTCATTCTCACTTCATGGAAAGCAGAGTGGAAGCCTCTCGATTTCAAATCAACTGAAAACAACCTTAGGTTCTTGAAACTAAGTTTGATCATCTTGCAGTGATCAGTGCATACACACAGAATTTGATTTTGTTTGCATGACAGACATGGTGACTCAAGGTACAGAATCAGTTTTGAATACCTCTTAATTCCCAAAACAAAGACTTTATACCTTATTCGTGACTCGTGACCTGGGGCCTAGAACTCGTGGTCTGAAACTCAAATCTTTTGTACAATATTTATCTCATGTAATCAAGAGTGAAAGCATGTCGGTATACAGTATAAGCTACAGCAGCAGTTTGGACAGGTGATTGGCCTTATGGGAATTAGTTTCCAATAAAAGGCTGCTCTTGAATTTTAGCCAGGGACTTTAAAGGTTGTTAAAGGCTGAAAACAATCCGTTCATGAATGTGTCTCCAACTAAATATTAATTGTGTTAAATGACCTTGGGTCATTTCAAAACAACATAAACTTAATTTATCCCCATCATCACCCAACTGGGGATGCACTTGGGCAATGTTGGCTTGCAGCAGGAGGGTCTTGGGTTTAAATCCTGGCCTGGAATCTTTTTACATTGAGTCTGTGTTGGGTCATCATGCATTTTGTACCGAACTACTGTCATTATAAGGTTAGTGTCCCCACCATTTGGTAAAACAGTTAATAACACAGTGACATTTAGGGTGGTTTTGGTTAATAATTATCAATTATTAATGATGATTAACTACCTGTAATTATAAGGGTGCTGTGAGCCCAATAATCACATCACCAGAGTGTATCTCTGATCTCTATTTGTAAGGAATAATTTTTGGTTAAAATGTATTTCTTCTGAATTATGAATTTTAAATATTTATAATAAATAATCACAAATCCCTACATCTCCATGTTCTCTCCTTGCATGTGTGGGTTCTAACCGGGTACTTCGGCTTCCTCCCACAGTCTAATAAGATGCCCATTTGGTTAATTGGTTACTCTAACTTGCACTTAGTTATTCGTGTGTGTGTGCATGGTTGTTTGTCCCGTGTGTCACTGTGTTGCCCTGTGATGGGCTGGCGACCTGTCACAGGTGTGCACCACCTCTCACCCAATAAAAGCTGTACCAATAAATACGTACGCATTAATGGTTTTAAAGCGATGGACTGCCCCGCACATTTCTGTTAAACTGAAAAAAACTAATTGAAATTAAAACTGAGATTGGATAATTCCCATCCAAGGTCCATCTGGATAAATGCTGTCCTTTAACTTTGAACAAGTTTACCAACCTGATAAGCCACAAACACAACCTTGACACAGCAATGTTGTGTTTTTTTTAGTCAGCAATGACTACACATATGTTGTCCAGCACATAGATTTATGTCATAATATGTTTTAAATATGTATAACTGAATAGTCAAGGATGCTTTAAGAAGACTTTTAAAAAGGTTGGCATTGTAGTTAAACTGACATATTTGTTGTAAGGGGTGAGAAAATAATCGCAGAGGGAAGAACGCTTATCTTATTACTCATAACAAGTTGACAAGGTTAACTCATAACAAGCTATAAAATGTTACGATAAGACCAAGTTCAATAATAAAAACTTCAATCTAGCTGATTAGATCGCTAAATTACACTCTTACCCCCCACCATTTTCCTGTTAAACATGTTTGTAATCAATCAAAAATAAAACATTTCAGTCTACAAAGACCAGAACATTTTTGAAATAATTTTAGCTAAAAAGTGGGCAAATAAGAAGCAAAGAATCAACACACACACACACACACACATCCTGCAGAGTTGCTGCACTGCCTCATTAAGACCTGAGGTGTGATAGCAGTGAGCAGACCCAACTGATCCTGACAGGCACTGATCCAGCCAGACAGGCTGCTCTCAGCACCATCGAGGATTATTAACACACTCCCATAACACACACACATACATACGCATGCAGGAACACACACTTCCACAGGGAGCTGTTGAAACACTAGATTGTGCAGTTATTAGTGTTTGACTGTGCGGATAGACCCCCGGGGGAAATCTAAGACAAGCTTAGTGCTGAAAAGACTTCACGAGAACATTAACGGCGCTCGCTTGCACAGGTGATTCTGCTTGTCACAATATGTAACAAATATGCAGAAACACACACACACACAAACACACACCATGCAGTTCTTCAGGGTGAACACACTAGTTACAGATCATGTTACACAGTGGCTTTCTTAAACTTTAACCCCAATAGATACAGTTTATCCACTCCTTATATCACAGTGGATAAGGGAAATTTAACATTTCTGTAATTTCAACCCATAACTGGAAAACCTCCCTCCTTCTCTGTATTACTCACTTAAATTTTAGAGGTGTTTTTATATTTGAGTGAGAAAACCAAGCAAAAGAGATTTATCACTGTGTTGGAAGCAAATTATGGCCTCGGTAAATAACAAAACCCCAAAGTAAACCCTTACAGGCTGTGTAAACCCTCACAAAAACCTTTCCACAGTTAGAGGCATTTGAAAAATGTAGCGTCTCATTGCCAGTCAGGCAGAATGACACATAAAAACATACAAACAGAAGCTCCAATTTTCAGAGTTGCCATTATTTTAATTTTAGATCTTACAACTGCAGTTTCATTAACCTCCGAGGCAAACAGCCATGTGCACCTACATCACAGGTACATCGTCAACCAGCAATTCACAATAGTTAAAAAGGGGAGGATGAAAAAGGAGGACGTACCAATCATAAGAGCAGAGGAAGGTTATATGGTATGTAATCTAATATGGATAAATCTCATGTACAGACGGTGCCAGATACGTATCGTTAGCCTCATAGCATAATTGCCTAAATAATTTTTGTCAAAATATAACAAAAAAAAAAAGCTAAAAACTGCATCGATAACATCCAATTATGGTTTGAGGCTAACAATATATTGGCTCCTCTGGTAAAGATGTGTGGAAAAAAAAGCCTTAAAATATAGTGTTTTATTACAGTGAAGCATACTATCAAGGTAAAAACATACAGTAGAGAGGATGGTAAAGGAGGTAAGAAAAACATACATTTCTTGCTTACGGTTTGAGAACTGCAGCAAAGAAAGGTATCTTGGGGTCACAGAGTCTCCATAACAACCATTAGAGTTGCCAACCGGTTATCTGGGAATTATGCCAGGAAAAAACATATTCTGTCCTACCACCATGAACAAAAAATTCTAAACTCTTCTGGGATTTTAGCTGTTTTGGTCAGATAAGACTAAGATTGAGCTTTCAGATTGCTAAAAATCTAGGTGGTTTGGCTCAAATTAAAGGATGGGTGTGTGGAAAAGCATGTAAGTCCACTTTTAAGTACAGTGGAGATTCTGCATTGCTTAGGGTCAGGTTTCTTCTGAAGGCCAGGGAAATCTTATGAGAGTGCCCTGCATCATCAGCTCTATGAATGACCGGCAGATTTTTATTTTAAAATAGCAGGGATTATGCTACTGCAATGAAAGGTGAATTTATTTAAGGCTTCTTAAACATCTTTACCAGTTATGCGAATAAATGTGGTCAGCAATTTGTGTGTTGATGTTGATCTACCTCTCATTGATGGCTCCAGGAAGTTAATAAAGTAAATCAAAGTCCAGAGTTAATGGGAAAAAGTGAAAGGAAAAGAAGTGATACATGTAAAGTTGTGGAAAAGGACATTTCAAAGAAGTACGTAAGAGTAAAGGTGAAACCAGAAAAAAAGATAACCAGACAGCAAACACTTCTCTTCCTGTTTTTACTAAGTTATCTGTCCATTTCCTCTGAGACTGCAACATGTTTTCAAGGTTACTTTTACTCCTAAATGCCTAGAGCATTTCTTATATCACTGGACTTACTGGCTTTCCAGCAGCAGCAGTGAGATTCTTCACTGGTTTCACCATCACATGCGTATTTTCTTTTTAAATACACAACAGATTATGGAACACAAGTAACACTAACACATAGCCCTGCACCATTCAACTGTTGACCAATGTAAATGACTTACAGTATATTGCTGGTTATTGCTCCAAAACAGTGTAATTATATACCAGTGTAGTAGAGGTTACAGAGGAGCAATTAAAATAGTTTTTCTAAACAAAATTAGATGGGACAGACTTATGATATCATCAGAAAATCAACAGTCTCAAAGACTGACTGAGGTAACATTTTGTCTCTGCAAATCAAGAAATTGGACCACACAATCATTTAAATGACTAAAGAATGCACCTGTCATAGTTTATTATTTCTGTCTGCTTGTGGTTAAACTGGCTTTTGTGTTTTTTTCCAAAGGATGCCTTTGGTTTCTTTTTGTTCCTTCACTTGTGTGTTCCAATTTTCATGATTTTGTCTGTAATGTGTTTTGTGTTAGGTTATGCAAAGATCATTGTGGTTTATTATTTGTTTTTGTGTTTCAAACTCATTTTTTTTGTTTCAGATGATTTACTTCAGCACGTGCTGTCCAGGATGGCCAGCTGTGTTTTGACAAACCATTTTCTCCTTTTCTTTGTTTGTCTTTTCAAATGTTGGTGGTTTCTATATGTGTTGGCACTATAGATATATGTTTATGCACTCCCTGCTTTTGTAGAGCAACCATCACAAAGACGATGTCATTAATTCAAGAATGGCAGTGGCTTTGCGTGCTCCAGGAAACATAGGTTTGTTTTTGGCTCCATGCACTACAATGCTATGCTTTTTTTTGTTTGTTTTCAACGGAGAGTAGGAAACCTTTCAATTAGTGTGGAAGGTAACACGCGGCTTGTAATAGAGGAAGACCAACATGATCAACTGCTGAGGATGCATTTTACTGCCTGAGCTGACCAAGAGAGGATACACAGAGTGCAGTGTGCTTAGTGATGGAGGCTGGACAGCAGAGCCTTTAGCTGAGTAAAGCTTTAAGCTGACCAGCAGGAATTGATTACATCAGGACTTTTTCCTGCTGATGATCCTCCCATAGAAAACAGGATGATTTCTTTACAGCTGCAAGTAAACACACTACATGTTCATGTGCAAGTGAGAATGCTGGGTTGTTGTTTTCTCTATCGATAGCAACATTTCTGTATTCATACAAACTAGAGGTGCAGGAATCTAACTTATTTCTGTGGTACTGGGTCTACTGCTAAACCTATTTCCTAATGGTGTGTCGCATTTCTGAGTTAAAACCTACAGCAGTAGTGGAAGTAAGGGTGAGTGCCAGCCATCCATTGGCCATTGCAGAGGTTTGTTACAACATAGACAGAATGCAAGCTTTGCTGACTGGGAGGTCGTGCTGATGTCTGGGAGTCAAGAGATGCGACAGGGGCTGATCCCCTTTCACATGCTCTTAGAAGACCGAAAAACTATACCGATAACATCCAGAGACCAGAGGAACGCAATTTCATTTTATTGTGTAATTTTGATATAAAGTATATGAAATGACATTGAGTTACTTGTTACTCCTTGCAGCTAGGTTGTGTGAAATTGAAAGAAACTTTTATTTTGAGATATGGATGCTGTCATGTTTATATATTTAAAAAAAATGCATTTCTCTTCTGCATTAGATATCATGAAACTGTTTTGGGTTGATCTGTACAGCAGTTTAAGAGATGAGGGTTGAACCAGATATGAATGGCACCGAATAGATAAAAATCTCAAAAGACTGATTTCTGCAAATAGTTACAGTTGACACAAGTCCTATCTTTACAATCAATAGTAGTCAAGTATGTACACCCACATCTCCCTGGTATTAATTGCATATCTTCAAAAACAGAATAAAGGATTAAGATACCGCAATGTAAAATAATTTTACATGAATCCATTTAAAAAACTGTTCTTAAGAGTTTTTAATGTGTTCAAATAAATTTGATTGTGCTCATGTTTGCAGTCTTAATGTATTAAAAAGAATAAAGCTGGGGCTTTCAAGACAAGAAAGACACTGAAGGAGCAATCCTGATATTTTCTGGAAAGCTGGGCTAATAAACTTTTTTTTTCCCAGATAAATACCAAGATAAAAAGCTGTTGCAAATTTGCTTTTAAAATAAGTCTGACCAAAGACCTACCTCTAACAGAAACAATAAATCTCACTTGTAGGCCTTACAAATTATAATGCAAATTAGGCCTTTATTCAGAACAAGCGAACATGTTTAGGATTTTTATGCTTCTAAAATTTAAAAGCTGTGTAAATCCTGATTGGAGAACAAAGCAGGCAGCTGAACGGCAAGGCCATAAAAGAACAATTGGGTCCATATTTAATCCAGACACAAATCAGGGGAAATAGAGGTCTGTCTGCCTGCGTTATACACACACACACACACACAAATGGACACGCACACATACACTCACACACACAAAGAGTACAGGACGATGAGTGTGATTTGGGGTTTCCAGAGAAACGTGGGAAATCACCTCATGATCACAGAGTCAACAACTGTCATTAACATAGCTCTCAAATCACAAAGAACAAACAGTCAGACACAAGAAAATGTGGCGACACATGAAAATACCATCCCTAGTCTATATAGCCTTAAGGGAAATATGCAGTTTTATTTTTGTGCCAGTCATTGACAGGAAAAGAAAAAAAAAGTGTTTTGGAGCAGGACATCAACTCAAGATGTCACAGCTGTGCAACAGGTGGATTTATTAAGGCATCACAGGCAATGTGCAGCTTTCCTCTGGGCTATTTTAAATATTTTCAATCTTTATTAGATTTACATAGAAAATCAGCAATTTCTCCTGCTTGGAGCTACGTGTCTCAGCATTTTCTAAAACTAACCTTTAAAGAAAAACAGCATGGCTTTTTCAAGGACGACTTCTTAGTTTAAAATTCTCCACACACCACAACCTGTCTTTAGGTCAGTTTCATCCTGTTTGACCATAAAGCTAGTAAGTCAACTATAGGAAGATGTGAGCTTTCTTGACCAAACTGTCATTTCCTTCCTTTTTTGTCCTAAAATCTTCTCGTTAGACCCCTCCTTTTTCTCCTTCTCTGTTTTCAAAGCCAACAGAAAAAACAAAGCTGTTTAAACAGAGAATCTCAAAACTCAAGAAGTAAGGAAAAGAGTAGTAAAAAATGAGAGATTAAGTGAGACAAGGTCAGGTAAATATCCAATATAAAGAGTATTTCAGAGGAGAGTTGCTGCCAAGATAGGAAACCCAGAAATATCTAAACAATATGGTAAAGGGACACAGAATGTAATACTTTTTATTCCCAGGTTACTTGGCTTTCTCTTTGTAACTACAGGCTATTTTCCCCTTTCTGATCTTCACACAGTACTGCAGTGACATAATGCAATTACATTTTTAGCAAATATTATAATAAAATCATTACAAAATGTCACTGAATAAGATACTTATTATTGTGTTATTATATATAATAACACAACCAATATCTGTATTTGATGCTCTTATTTTGAAGTAAGAAAGGAAGTAGTATTTAGTTCCCCTGTTGTGTTGAAAGAGCTCACTAGTTGAGAAAGTCCATCAGTCTGCCCCCGACCACTGTGAGTAACCATTTGAAGTACACGGTAAACAGTTTTTGGGCACTGGTTACGGCTGTTAATGGCACTGAAGCTTCCTGTTGATGATAAACTAAACGGCTGGAGTGAATTGAATCATTGGACAAAAATATTATAAAATGCTTTTAAGCAGAACTAGATAGTTTTAAAATTATAAAGTCAAGTTTGAGAGTTATAAAATATTTTTTCTGTTTATATAAACACAAAAAGTGCATTTGCAATGCTTTTTTCATGTGAGGCCCACCTTAGAATAAGACCAGCATAAGTATGTCCAATCAATAAACATGTCAAATCTCGACAAAAATAATCTACGATGGCTATGGATGTTTCTGTTTAGGAAAAATAAAAATTCTGTGATTCTTAGGTTTCCCAAAACTGTTGATGAAATCTAATCTTTTCTTGTTCTTGTGAACCAAATCTTGTTTTTCATCTTGTTTCATGGGCTGGATGCATGGTTAAGCCTCTAGCAATACAAAAAAACTCCCAATCAGCATCTGAATTGCAAAATAAATCTGAAAAAAATCAAAAAGTCAAATGCTGCAGTGTAAAAACCAAGCAGTTAATTTCAAGCCAGTTATAAAGAATGATTGCAGTACATTGCATCTGCTCGAAGATTAAACATATGGAGTACACTGTACACACACAGTGTCCTTGACAGGGTAAAGCTAGTTTAATGCTGTGTAAACATCAGCAAAGCCACACACATCCAGTTTCCTCTTACTCTTACAGTGGTTAATTGCACAACATGTTCGTTCAAGTGTCTTTTTTCACTACAAAGTAAACTTCTACCCCTTTTATTCCACTCTTCTCTAGAACTTAACTTTGCTTTCTCCGGTAACAGAAACAAAAGCGTCACTCTTTGATGCATCTGTTTTTTTTAATGGTAGAGACAGTTTATATATATATATATGGACAATGAAAACTGAAACACCTGTCATTTTAGTGTGGGAGGTTTCATGGCTAAATTGGACCAGCCTGGTAGCCAGTCTTCATTGATTGCACATTGCACCAGTAAGAGCAGAGTGTGAAGGTTCAATTAGCAGGGTAAGAGCACAGTTTTGCTCAAAATATTGAAATGCACACAACATTATGGCTGACATACCAGATTTCAAAAGAGGACTAATTGTTGGTGCACGTCTTGCTGGCGCATCTGTGACCAAGACAGCAAGTCTTTGTGATGTATCAAGAGCCACGGTATCCAGGGTAATGTCAGCATACCACCAAGAATGACAAACCACATCCAACAGGATTAACTGTGGACGCAAGAAGAAGCTGTCTGAAAGGGATGTTCGGGTGCTAACCCGGATTGTATCAAAAAAACATAAAACCAGGGTCGATATACACGGCCGGGCTGCTATAGCCAAACCTTTGGTCACTCATGCCAATGCCAAACGTCGGTTTCAATGGTGCAAGGAGCGCAAATCTTGGGCTGTGGACAATGTGAAACATGTATTGTTCTCTGATGAGTCCACCTTTACTGTTTTCCCCACATCAGGGAGAGTTACGGTGTGGAGAAGCCCCAAAGAAGCGTACCACCCAGAGTGTTGCATGCCCAGAGTGAAGCATGGGGGTGGATCAGTGATGGTTTGGGCTGCCATATCATGGCATTCCCTTGGCCCAATACTTGTGCTAGATGGACACGTCACTGCCAAGGACTACCGAACCATTCTTGAGGACCATGTGCATCCAATGGTTCAAACATTGTATCCTGAAGGCGGTGCCGTGTATCAGGATGACAATGCACCAATACACACAGCAAGACTGGTGAAAGATTGGTTTGATGAACATGAAAGTGAAGTTGAACATCTCCCATGGCCTGCACAGTCACCAGATCTAAATATTATTGAGCCACTTTGGGGTGTTTTGGAGGAGCGAGTCAGGAAACGTTTTCCTCCACCAGTATCACGTAGTGACCTGGCCACTATCCTGCAAGAAGAATGGCTTAAAATCCCTCCGATATATAAATATATATATATATATATATATATATATATATAGTCAGTCATATATAGAAAAAAAGTATTTTTGCAGTACATATATAGTCAGTCAGTCCTTGTCTGACTGACTGACTGACTGACTATATATATATATATATATATATATATATATGTATGGTAGATAACTGTTTTGAATTCCTCATTTAAATCTAGCTTAGACTTCCTCCTAATTTGTAAGGGTTAAAGTGGGACATACAAGGAAACAATGCTCGTTCAAATAGCCGCATGCCTGCATCTACACAGTGCTATAATAATAATGCTTTTATGTGGTACTGACATTGCCATACAAAAGGTACAATGATCCAAGGTCGCTATTTCCAAAGGACATCATCACACTGCTTTGTGGAGATGATCTTTACTTGATGTACTGAATGTGTTGACTGCAACCACAATCCACCTTCCCAGATAAACACACCAGCATAAGGATTTATTCCCAGGTATATTGTTATACCGTCTAGTACTTGCTGATTTATTCAGTCATTTGTGAACAGCAGACACGTGTTTCAAATCATTAAGCTAATTTTTATGTAAGACAAAGATAATTTGAATAGAAAGAGCAGATTTTAAATAAAAATTTCATTTATTAAGGGAAAAGGCAATTCAGACCAGCATGGCCCTTGGTAAAAAAAAAAGTTACTGCTACTTATACCAGGTAACTGGTTGCACCACCCTTGGAAGCAACCACTGCCATAAAGTGTTTGCATTAACTGGCAAATCCAAATCCCGTCGGAGGAATTTCAGCCCATTCTTCTTTTCAAAATTATTTTAATTCAGCCACAATGAAAGGTTGTCAAGCATAAACGAGATGTTTAAGGTCACGTCACAGCATCTTAGATTCCAATGCAGACATAAACTAGGCCACACAAAACAACCTTCATTTGGTGGACTTGCTCCTGTGCTTTGGAATTTCCTGCAGCATCGCCGAAGTACACTTGAGGTTAAGAACATGAACTGATGGTTGGGCATTCTCCTTCAGGAATTTCTGCTAGAGAGCAGAAATCATAGATCTATCAATTACGCCAAGTCATCCAGTTTCTGAAGCAGCAAAGCATCCTAGGTTCATCATATTAACACCATGGTGTGTTGCTTTAAGAGACCATTTATCCTACTTCATGTTGTCAGATAGGCTCTAGTAAAGATTTTTCTTGGTTCTGCAGGTCTGGCAGTAATCAAGCCTATGTGTGGCTAGTAAGATAAATGGTTAATCAAATTCAGTTCATTATTTTTTATACTCTGGTTATTTTTGTCTAATTTTAAAGTTTGTTGATCTTAAGGAGTGTAACAAAAAAGCTAAAACAGAAGTAATCTGGAAGAGGCTAAATACTTTTTTGTAGTACTGTATGCATATAGAAAACAAAACTAAACAATTGAGCATGTTGTGACAGCTGTGTGCAAAGGGTCAAAAACAGTGTTTAAATATATTAAAAAAGATATAACACTGCAACTTTTTTTGAGTGCAATAGTTTAAACAGGACTACCATGAGGTTTAAATTTAATCCATAATTCTTTCAAAATGAGGTAAATAAAGAAGTGAATTATTACTTGAAGAGAAGGTGAGCAAGTGATGAGTGTGTCATGAGACCAAGTTATGGCTGGAATAAAACTTTCTACAACATTAGATCAAAAGTTAGTTTTAGTGTTAGGTATTGTTTTGGGTAGAATGGACTCATTTTGTCAGGTAAGCTTCAATGGCATTGTGGGGCTCTCGTGCAAAAAAAAACAAAAAAAACAAAGAGGTTGTGTTCACAAGGTTGAATATTACCTACGTTAGTTGTTGAAAGTGAATAAACATGTTCACATCCTTGCAACAAAATGAGATTGCTGCATTTAATTTGTTTGCTTTGTTGCATTGTGTTAAAATTCTCCTTAATTAATCTGGCTTTTTTACTAACTGATTTTGTTTTCACTAAAAGCAACTTTTTGTATGCCTGAAGTCTATCAGGTTATTTTGTTTTACAATCCTGTATTGTTATCAAGACATTTGCACTTGTACTTCAAGAAGCAGTGCTGGGAAGCATGCACTACACACTGAGACATCATCTGCATTTATTTTTACATACAGCAGAGGTTAACTGCGTCCTTATGTAAGTTCAGTTTTTGATTTTCTTTGAACTCCGTCTCGGATCGCCATCTAATCTTGGATGCCAGATGGTTTGGAACACAAAACCCTCTGGAAACTTGGAAACTGGTAAACGCCTGGTACTTTCAGTAAGTACTCATCTAGTGATTAGAAGAATATGTGCATCAACCGATTAAAGTTTAGAAATGATACCTACATTACAATTAGAACCAGCAAAAAACTAAACTAATTTAAACTCTCAACAGAATTTGTTGGAAAAAGACATTTAGCATCATTTCCACACAGAAAAAATATCAGTCTTCTATTTAATACTTTCTTATTGACAGAGGCTTTGAGCTCAGCAGACCTAATGCTTATTTGAATCACAAAAGTTAGATTTTATCACCACATAAGTTACATTAACCAGGCTGCCATCACCCTTCTGCTTCACATCGTGTATACCAAATATATGCACCACTGTTACCAAATAAATGCAATTGCAACTGAAACATTGCAGCAATGACCCAATAACATCACTTATTCTCTCACTTTGCGCTGCACACCCTTTACTCAACTCAGGATGTTGGGATACTTGAAACTAAAAGTAAGACTCAAGTCATCACTCACTGTCTGATTAATACTGCTAATATTTATATGATCATGTCGGAGTACTTATTGAGCATTTGAAGGCCCTTTGTAGTAAGTGAGTTTTTTCTTTACTATGAAATAAAATTGAGACATACTTTACAGAAAAGTAACGCACCCAGTCAACACAGCAGAACACTGTGAATTCCACACCATTGATCTCAACATACACACACTATTCAGAATGGGAGTGCATCAAAAGCAGAACACACAACTCACAGATGTGACAGGACTTTGCGTTCCACAAAATCTAATAATTTCCTCATGTTTAGACCCACTTAACACAGGATTTTCACAACGCCAATATACATAACAAGAAAGAAAACAGATTGTCAGCTATTTCAAGCAACAACCCCGTGAAAACTTGTACTAAAGACTAAACACAGTATCAACCATAATTTTCTGATGAAATGGTTATCACTTGGCAAAAAAACTAATGTTTCACAGTCTCCAGTATGTCTGCAGCTACCTGTGCCATGATGCTAACATTGAACAGGAACGAGTATAGATTCCATTTCAGCAGTGTTATTTTTTTATATCTTTCTCTATAATGCATTTTTCATAGCATCTCCGAATATGAATAAACCAGCTGTTTTTCGATTATACTAACGTAAAGTTTCTTTTGAATTAAGTTGACATGACAAACCTTGTCTATCTGAGATTTAGTTGCAGTGTGAGGTAGCAAATAGTAAGCAAAATATCAACTGTTAACTATACTCTATTGAAAGAAACTGCAAACTTAATTGGTTAATAAAAGCAATCATTGATTTATCATTTAATTAACTTTGCATTTAAAGGATTTAAAGCAGCTGTTGGTATGCTATGAAAGTTAAGTAATAGTAGAAGTCATAGTTTGTATCACACTTAACATTTTTAACAATAAAAAAGTAAACTAATTTGAAGTCGCAACATAATTCTCTTGTTGAAGTTCAGTAGTAAAACAAAGATGGTCCCTTGAAGTTTTCCTTGTGTGTGTTCTTTCAGCTGACTGCTCTCAGCATAAAACTGAACTGAGGCTTGTGCAGATTTTACATCTGTTCATCATTAGTGAGATTATCCCTCTGATACTCTCTCTGTCCTGCCCTCTGTCTCATTGCACGTTCCTCTGCTTGCGTCAGTGCCTTTTTATCCTTACTTTCCCCTTTCCGATGGAGTTTCCCCTTTCCGACAAATCCATAAACATGATGAGACAAGGACAGTTTTGATTTTGGAGGTATTGGGGTAAGACTTATGTTTATACTTCTTCCTAACCTATTTTGAACAGAACATTGAGCTGTTATGCTGTCAACAGTGTGAAATCTCTTGATTATATAAGTAAAATAATAAATCTAAATTAAATCAATATATTTGATTTAAATCAATTAAATCAAATATATTGTGGCATTTATTACATACGCTGCTGACTGTAATCATACATTGACACTAAATGGTGATAGACACAGCTGTAAGTGTTTCTTTCAAATTGATTAATTATTATCAATTATCTTATTGATATCTTGGCATATCAAGTGTAGTTAAAGTCATTTCTGATAATTGAGTGGACTCTGTTACAGCTTCCCAAACACAAAGGGCAAGAAAGACTGACAGGCAGACGATGACTTAGCCCCGAGTGATGCACATGTGGGTCTGCTGTGGTGAATGAAGAGTAAAGTTGAGGCACAAAACTACCGTTTGACTAGTCTACCTTATTTTCCTTTGACCTGGTTGCAACCCTTCTCTACTAATCAAAATAATGAGATCACCAGTACAAGTGGCCCAAATACGCCTATTTCAAAAGGTGGCTGAGAACAAATCAACTCAAGAGGAGCTCCGGAAAGAGTTGTTGGTCCTCGGAAAAAATCCAATCAAGGTGACTGAGGCAATTGATAAGGATGGTTTATATATTAGTAGTTTTCCCAGAAGAGATTCTCAACATGTCCAGTTTGGAGGAGGCCTTAATGAACACTAAAGATTGTCTGGAGAGATTAAACCCCATGCTCATGGGTAACTTCAGTTCCTTTCAGATCATTGTACGAGTCTGTCATCTTCGATATATTATTATCTGCATCAGATTCTGCTGGAGTATCAATTGGTGGCTCTGCTCTGCTCTGTTAAAATAGCTCATTGATTTCCACTTTTTTTAAACAGCTAAAAGTTGCTCATAGTTAAGAATTAATACAAAAAGTGTTTTTTTTTCCTAATATTAAGCAGCTGCATGATAGAGCATATGTCAGCATCACCGCAATTACCTGAACAGCATTTGGATTAATGGAGAAACATTAAATGGGTTCTCCTGCCATGTGTTTGAGGAAAGACTATAAAATAGGTGGTGAGTTTCAGCACTGTGAATATGCGGTCAGGGCTTCAGCGAACAAAAGGAAAATGTGAGGGAGTAAAGCTTGGAACATGAAGTCCATAAAAGGCAGGGGAGATAGTATACACAGTTTCACATTAGTTCATAAGCACAGATCAACCAAACTCATAGCAAAGATGGATCCTATCTCTTCATTCCTTTCTGTTAATCGTCAACCAAAATATCTTACTTCACTACTTGTTCTTTATTACCCCATCCCTTGGCTCCCATCTTAATGTTTCTCCACCTATTTTTTCCATATGATGATCAACTATCTGGGTCACATGAAACTTATCTCCTCTTTCTCAACTTTTTACACATTTTGATGAAATAATGAGAAAATAAAACGAGTTTAAAGAAAACTCATCTTTAAATGCAGCCTGTGTCCACAGTGGTTAATTATTCCCCTCTCATTTGTATCCTCAAGCAGCTTCTGGCCAACACAATCTCAGATGGGAATCACATCACCATGAGAATAACTCTTGCTCACAGCCAGGTTTATCTGCAGTCTGACTAAAATCTGGATAAATACACCACACCTGCCACAAAGCTCTGTCTGAAAAATCAATAGTTCTACAGAAATGTCTCTAAGCTTATAAGTAATTCAGCTGCAATCAAACTCAGATTTTGTGACTCCTGAACCGGTGTTACTTACACTCTAATGTGTTTTAAAAAAGCTAAGTCAGTCATAACATTTTGGGTTAATAGCACATTTGAAGACCACAATGCAGGAAAATATTACTGAATGTATAGTTCTGTTCAAAAGTTGACATGCAGTAATGGATATAAATGCCTTAATTTCTGGCTTTTACTGAGGCAGTTAAATTGTTCCTTTTCCGGGGTGTAAAAATGATTCAATAAACAACCTTAATGAATTTCAGAAACTAAATCTGGGCTCATAAGTTTGCATTTATTGCAACCTTTGAATTTATTTATTGATTTTTTTCTAGTCAACACAGGGTCAAAATTTTACATGCAGGCTAAAATAATTACACATACTTTTTCTTATATTTGAATAAATGTCTGTTAGTAAGTTGCATCCTGACTACATGCCTTTTGTAGCCATCAACAAGTATGTGGCATAACTCTGGCTGGATATTTGATCACTCTTGTTGGCAGAAATGATAAAGATAATTTAATTTATTGTTTTCTGGCACAGACTCAGCTTTTAAGGTCAGTCTATTTATTTTAAAAAACAGTAGAAGTCAGTCTTTCCCAAAGCTTAATGATGGCCTGCTTTGCAAACTAACTAAAACAACTTCTGTTGTGCACTTTAGATTGTTACACTGTTGGAAAAACCAAAAGTTCCCTCCATCTAAGACAAACTGTCACCCATCAGATGAAATAACATTATTTAGAACGTTCAAAGCCCAGTATCCACAGAGGTTCAAGAGGATCATAAACTGGAAGATGAAGTTGGTCCTTGTACATCGAAGAAAGTGTCTTAATACATTAAGACAGAGGACTGCCTTTACATTTTTCAGCTCCACCTTGAAAACTAATTAATCAATCAACAGGGTCATTTAAAGTTGGACCAAATTGGGTGTTCCGGTGGGAAAAAAAAATTCCAAGCAAACATACAACTGGAGAATGAATACAGCAGGCTTACCTGAGCTTCTGGAATGGCACAGGCCCCGCCAAGCAGCCACCGGGAGTGAGCCGGCACACACCAAAGCACCCAGCCCTGGACACTGAGAACCAACCATCAGAATCTTTTTCTTTAGAATTTTAATATACTTTTCACCACCCAGTGGTGCAGCATAGGCGTTACAGCAATTTTGATTGGAATTCCACAGTGTAAATCCATAAAGACACTGACCAGTAAACAAATGTCTGTTAAATAACATTTCTGAAGCAATGTGCCTGGGACCTATAGGTATAAACTTTTTTTTTTTTTTTACTTATTTTCTCTGTGTTAGTCTGTAAACCAAGCTAACGACAATCTCTACAATTAAGCGGCCTGAATTTTCTCTGGAATATATTCTGGGTATTCTTGGCATATGATCAAAAAGAAAAATAATATAAATAACATTTTGCAAGCTTAGGCTTTTAATCTTCTGTTTGTAAAAATCAGAAATGAAAAAAAAATCTAACTCATGAAGAGTACCCTAAAACATTTTGTCCAACTGTGGGATTCAATAATTTTTGTTGAGGGGTGAGTCAGTTTTCATGCAAAGACCACATAATCGTGAACCAAGACAATTCGCTGCATGCTATAATCATTTTCTCTTTATTACAGCTGCTCTCAAATACCACTCATTGCTGTACTCTGCAATCTAACCCCTCCTGTCGATTTTGTAGTGCCTCATGGGTGACATAATGGAAGTTTTGTACATTTTCTCCAGAGTGGGTTTCAGTAAGAGTATCTGCTTAAGGCAAGATGATTAAATAGGTTAGTCAAACAACACCTGAACTGCAGAGAGAGATGATAGTGCTATAGATGAAAAGAAGCAGTGGAAAGGAGAAGGTTTGATAATAAAAACAGCTGAGAAACAAGTGAAAAATAAGAGCTGAAGAGAAGGAAGAGAGACAGGACCCAGAGGAATGACCAAGGAAAGAATAATACAGCTTGGTCATAAATCATTTCTTTCTTGCCTTCTTCTCTCTTTTCAACAACACCTCTAACTTCTCTCCAATTCTTTTAGTGTTTGGCAGCCAAAATTCCAGTTTTAAACATCACATAATTACATCAGTGAGGAAAATGTAAATGCCAGGATTCAAACCTGGAGTAAGGGGTCATTGAATAAATATCCAGAAAACATATGCAGCTGGGTTCTGTGTTTTAACCGAAGACTTGAAGTTCACTAAAAACTGACATGATTTCAGATTGCATGTGGTGGCCTTGTACCTTCATATAGTGCTTAGCAAAGGTATTCATAAACTTCTTCACATTTTGTCAGGTTACAACCACAAACTTCAACATACTTATAAATTTGTTTATGAGATTGACCAATACAAAGTAGCACATAAATATGAAGTGAAAGCAAAATGATACACAATTTTAAAAATTTACAGATAGAAATCTTAAAAGTGTGGCGTTAATTTGTGTTCACCGCCATTTACACTGTTTCTCCTAATTAGCTGGTATTAGTGATGCACTCCACAAATCTGGGCTTTTTGCCTATTGTGCAAGGAAAAACAGGCAAAACGTCTAGTCTCTAGGTGTAGAAAGCTAGTACAGACATACCTCAATAGACTTGCAGCTGTTTTTGCAGTGAAAGGTGGCTCAATACAAGTATTGATTCAGGGGGCTAATTACAAATGCACGCCACACTTTTCGGATTTTTATTTGTGTTGGCATTTCACCTAAAATCCCAACAGCTTTATGATAACTGTATGAAAACCTTTGCAAAACACAGCCAAAACAATTGGCATCTGGCTGTCAAGTGAAACCCTACAGTATAAACCGCAGCAAGGAAATCCCTTATTATTTTCCAATTTATTTTGTTTATTTATGTTTTGCTTTTGCTCTAGCAACAATATTAGATCAGTGCTTCCTCTAAATATTTAGTGCCAACGACAGAGGAAACCACATGATGGAGCTTTTGGTGGCCTCCTCTTTATTTCAGTTAATGAAGACAACGGAGTACAAAGAGGGGCTGAGCAGAGTCAAGTTTTACCCAAACATTCATGCATTCAGTGCCAAAAACATTGAGCCACAGAGATTACCACTACAGAACAAACTGTCTTGTGGTGTCTTGAATGTAACTTAATGAAGTATTTGGAACATGCTTTTTGGGTATTGAGGTATTTAATTTTATTTCACTCTTATAAGACCCTGGAGTGCTGAACCAAACTGATTTTTACAACCTTAAAGATACAGATACTTTAACAGAACTTACTTACTCTCAAGTATATTTAGCATTAAGAACATGAACAAGAAGGCATGAGAAAGTATTACTCCATGAAGTTTCTGGTTTTTGGGCAAACACATAAAAAAAACAGTGGGAGTAAACAACAGTACTGGAAACAATATGTCCTTCCATCCAGATTTGTTTTAATTTTTGCTTTTATGTTACACTTGCTTGAGATCATCAAACAAGCTTCAATGTCAGACAATTGAGTAAACATGTTATTATTAGACAAAGATCATCAGAGTAAATACACAAAGCCTTATTTAAACTCGGATTTTATTTGTTAAGGGAAAACGCTTCCCAAACCAATCTGGTCATATGTGAAACAGCAATAAAAATAAAAAAAACAAGTTACAGTTGTGACACTATTAGTGGCAAAGACCTCCATCGAGTGTTTGTGATAACAGTTAATGAGACTTTAAACCAGCGAGGAGGAATTTTGGTCCCTTCTTTTTTGCAGAAATGTTTTAATTAAGCAATCTTAGCATCTTTTTCAACCACGATCGACCTTGAAGTTCACTGCGCTGCATCTGAATTACATTTAATCAAAACAGTGGCCTAGTCTGGGTAAATAAAGTTAACAAGGGAAATTGGGCCAAGTTGGTTTGGATAGCTTTTTTCCTTAAATAAAATTTTCACTTGAAAACAGCATGTTGTATTTATACTGGTTATCTTTTTTTGATATTAAGTTTATTTCATGATTTAGCATAAATGTTTTAGATCATTGAAGAAATTTTAAGTGTGACAAAACTGCAGAAACAGAATTCTGGACGGTGGTAAATATTGTTTCACAACACTGTGCCCTTCTGTTCCTCTGATTTGCACCTTCTCATTAATAAACACACTTTGTGAGTGCATACCTCACAACTGCAGTCTGAAAGCCTCCCCTAATTGGTTGTGTCTAACTGCATGTGTCCCATGCTAACTGACTCTTTGATTAGGGCTTTTGTAGGGTTAATTGGCTAATTAACCAGTTGAGTCTGCCAGCTCCTTGTTCCTGTGGAGTACATCCCTGATTCAGGGTAAGGGAGATGCTGGTGAGCAAATACTAGAAAATATTCAACTTGACATGATCCTCCAAGAGCAGTGAAACAGCTAGAGTTTCCCTCACTCGCCAAAGAACATGTTGCTGCAGATGAGAGGGTTTAATAATGTATGTAAGAGAGATGTTTCACTGGAAGAGAATAGAATAGTTCACAAAGTTGTTTGTTTCTTTAACCCTTCCTATTTATTTCATAACACTTGCAGCAAACATCTGAGAGAAAAAAAGCAAGAGGCAGATGGAGGCAAGCGGCAAACAGCTGTCCCATTTTTCTCATGAGGGAGGCTAAAATTAAGTGCTAAACATTTGTACACAATTCAGACAAAAATGCTGCAATAAATTATTAAGAAAATCTTTAATCCTATCAATACAAAAGACACCCAATAAAATTTTTCTGACACATTATTTTGAACCATGCATTCTTGAGGAACTTCAAATGTATAAAATGAAAAACTTCAATGTAATTTATGTGATAGACCAGCACAAAGTAGTGCAAAACTATGAGGTAGAAGAAGCAGCAGGATGCATGGTGTTCATTGTTTTGTTTTGTTTTTTTTTTGTTTTTTTTACAAATACCAACTTGAAGAGTGTGGTTTACCTGCCTCCTTTACTCAGATGCTCCTCAATAAAATTTAGTGCAGCCATGTACCACCTAACTAGTAGATAAGAGTCTACCTGTGTATAATATAATCTTAGCATAAATTCAGCTGCATGAAGACCTCAGAGGTTTGTTAGAATTGTTAACACAAAGCATTACAAAGACCAGGAAACACATCAAACAAGTTAGGGATAAAGCTGTGAAGAGGTTTGGAGCAGGGTTAGGTTAGAAAACAATATCCTAAACTTTTATTATCTAACAGAGCACTTGTATCTTTAACGCTCAAAAATGGAAAGTGTATGACACAACTGACTACCTATAAAGTCTCGGAGGTCTACCTAAACTGGAAGGTCAGACAAAGTTAGCATTAATCATAGAAACAGCCAAAAGTTGTGAGGTAATGCTGGAGGAGCTGCAAAGATGCATAGCTCAGGAGGGTGAATCTGTCAACAGGACAACTATTAGCAATGCACTCCACATAGATCACCACAAATCATGCCTTCATGAAAGACTGTAAAGAGAGCACTACTTTTTAAAAGAAAGCCATTAGAAGTCTCATTTGCAGTTTGACACAAGGCATGTAGGGGATACAGCAAAGATGTGGAAGAAGATGCTCTGGGCAGAGGAGACCACAATTTAATTATCTGGCCTACATGCAAATCACATTGTGGCAGAAAGTTTACTCTGCATTTCCTCCTAATTACTCCATACCCACCATGAAACATGGTGGCAGCAGCTTCATGCTATGGGGAAGCTTTACTTTTCTTGGTGTTGTTCATGATGGATGTCAGTTTGGCCAACATCCTCCTCTACCAGGCAACAGCTGAACTGGCCCTCCTGACCATCGTGTCCAGTCTACTCTTGTCCTGCACCATCCAGCCACTCCTCCAGCAGAACACAGCATAGAACCCTGCAGAGGCTACCACAGGGTTGTAGAACGTCCTCTATTGTTTACTGTATATTTCAATATATAAATTGGGCCTGTTTGTTTGGTGCATCTTGAGATGATATTTGTCGGGGCAAAATCAATTAACTGATTTGACTTGAATTAAATTGAAAATAATCAATTATTCAAACTAATATTTTAGTATCTCTGCACCTTTGGGGAACTCTTATGACAGGAATCTGGTTGCAATATATATTATCAATTAAAAAAGTTTATTTACATAAAGCAGACACTATACTGCCATTACTTACAAATTTAAAATTGTTTATCTTTGAATTGCACCCAAACTAGGTTTAAATCAGCCTACTTGTACATTTCAGATGAACCAGTCAGTTTATTCGAATAACCTTTAAAAGATGACAGATTAAATAGCTTACAAAGCTAAACAGCTTTGACTCACCTGTTTTCCTAAAGCAACAGTGTGCCTAAAGTATGTTCGTTCTCTGAGACGCCGCAGCACATGACATGTGATCCATGACTTAGATCTTTTTGGAGAATGAACTGAATTCAATGCTCTGTGAGTAAAAGACTGCAGCTATACAGCTTTTCAGGGGAAAGTTGTTGGGTAAAATTAGGCTAGCAGATGTTTTGTTTGTTAAAACTGCATGTTCATGTTCTTCCCTGTTATCAGCTTATAAATGGTTACTAAGAGAAACACAGACATCTCACATTGCAGCAAAACTTCTCAGCTTTCTAGTTTTATTCCCACAAGTGCTTTCTGGATTCAGCAAAATTCCATTCAGAGTTAATTTAAAAAGTAAAAAGTAGCATTGATACCTAGCTTCAATCAGACGACAGCTCATTAAATAACATCACCATTTGAGCTGGGATTTAAGACCACTTAGGAAGATGACAGATGGGATTGGCAACAAATCCCCTTATCGTCAGCTCACTTCATTTCCATAAGTGTCAACATGTTTCAAATATTGAGGGCTAGGGGTAGTTATGGTATAAGAAGATTTGAAAAACCCGAGAAGATGCTTGGTTTTGTCAAATTAGACAAAAATACACATAGCTCAGTGCTGCATGCTGGAATGCCCATGCCGCAATATAACATTGATGAAACTCAGTAACACCAGTGTTGGCTATCAGCACTTTAGGAATGTGCTTTGTAATGATGAACTTGTGTTTAAAGATAAATTCACCTCTTCTGCTAATGAGAGCTGAAGAGTTTTTCAGTGTATGCACAAGATGCACAGATGTAAGACAAGGTGGCAATAAACAGGAAATAATGTACAAAAAAACACTAATTGCATTTTTTAACGAGCAGGAAGGTAATACGCTTCACTGTGTGTGGTTCTGTCATAGTGAAATGATTCACAGACACAGGGGAATGGATTATAGGATATCAAGTGTCTCTTCTGCACTCACTCCCTGTGTTTTGAGCCACTGTTGATACGTATGACAGTGTTTCATGGGACAAAGAATCCAGTCAGGAATTTTTTTTAATTGTCCAAACTCCACCCGCCTCAGTGCTCAGCCTACTCAGCCATGCTGAAACACCCACACACACACAGTCAATACATACGCATACCAGTTATAGTGTCTTCACAGTGCTCAATTACCAACCTCCAGCAGATTCCATATCTGGTGTCTGAAAATTGCTCCTTGGTATATTTTTTGTTTTACCCATGAGTAAAAGATATTATTCATACATCCCGACAGGCACGTCATGAAGGAGAACAGGTCTATGTCTTAACTTAGTGGACAATGCTGCTCTTTCTTTTTAGGAATATCGTTGGAAAGTTAGTTTATTTCAGTACTTTTATATTAATTTAGTTTTCAATTTTCAATTCAGTTTTATTTATATAGCTCAAATTCACAACACATGTCATCTCAAGGCACTTTACAAAGTCAATTCAGTCGAATCATACAGATTTCAAGTGGAGTACATACATTCCAATTAATCCTAACTATCAAATAGTGCAGTCGGATTCAGTTTATTATTCAAATTGGTTAAAAGGTTTTCTGTCTAACGAAACTAAGTGCTAAGTGCCCTGCGATGGACTGGCGATCTCTCCAGGGTGTACCCTGCCTCTCGCACGTAGACTGCTGGAGATAGGCACTAGATCCCCCGTGACCCACTATGGAATAAGCGGTATAAAAGATGAATGAATGAATGAAAAAATGAATGAATGAAACTAAGTGCTCCAAGTGCTTTTATATAAAAAAACGTTTAACACATATAGATTTAATTACACACAGTGAAATTTTCAGATATTTATTTCTGTTTATATTGACGATCCTGGTTTACAGCTAATGAAAACATGGATTATGTGCCTCTTCACTTTTCATTCAGACGTTGGGACCTTGATTTCAAAATGAAATGCAAATTTTACTTTAATCTGAAAATAGGACTTTGGACCACTGAGCATACTCCAGTCCCTTTTCTCCTGTAATACTGTACTTGCTTTCAGCTCATCTGGATTGCTGGCTTTGATGTCTCTCATCTACCTCTTGACAAAACTCTATCATTTCTCTATGAAGTGAAGATCAGGTGAGTTTGCTGTCCAACCCTGCACAGTAATTCCTTGGTCATTAAGCAGATATTGGCACTTTTGGAAGTATGGGCAGATAAAAGGACCTGCTTGAAAATATAATCAGCATCTCCATAAAGCTTATCAGCAGAAAGAAGCATGAAGTGCTTTAAAATTCCTTGGTAGATGGATGCACTAATTTTGGACTTGATAAAACACAGTGGACCAACACCAGCAGATGACATGACTCCCCAAATCCTCACTGACTGTGAACTTCACATTTGACCTCAAGCAACTAGGATTCTGTGCCTCTCCCAAACTCTTCCTCCAGAGTCTGGAACATTTGAAATGAAATGCAAAGCTTGCTTTTATCTGAATAGAGGACTTAAGAGGAAATTAGAGGACTAAGCAATTTTATCCTTAGCCCACGTGAGGATCTTCTGATGTCTCTAGTTCAGGAGTGGATTAACACAAAGAATGCAAAGTTGGAAGCAGCATGTCCTGGATATGTGTGTTTTCACTTAGTTTATTTTCTAGGTCTTACCTTAATCAGTTAAATTCTGTTGTATTGGTCAGATGTTGCTTTCATATTCCTTGTGTTTAATGTCTTAGTTTGTTCCATGTGTTTTCTAGTTTATTTTCCCTTTGGTTGAATTTTGTCCTTTCCTCCTCTGCTCTGTTCTAGCCTTCTGCCACAGCTGCTCCACATACCCTCTGTTTGCCCAGGCAATTCTCTGCCTTAGCTGCACCTCATTCCTCTGATTAGCTCATCTGGTTTGCCATTCAATTCACTACCTCTGCTTCAGTATATATATATATATATATATATATATGTATATATATATATATATATATGGGCTGCACGGTGGCGCAGTTGGTATCACTGTTGCCTTGCAGCAACAAGGTCCAAGGGTCCTCGACTCCTGGCTGGGTGTCTTTCTGCATGGAGTTTGCATGATCTCCCCGTGCATGCGTGGGTTCTCACCGGGTACTCCGGCTTCCTCCCACAGTCCAAAGACATGCCTGTTAGGTTAATTGGTCTATCTAAATTGCCTTTAGGTGTATGAATGAGTGTGTGCATGGTTGTTTGTGTGTTGCCCTACGATGGACTGGCGACCTGTCCAGGGCGTACCTCGCCTCTCACCCATAGACTGCTGGAGATAGGCACCAGCTTCCCCGCGACCCACTATGGAATAAGTGGTAGAAAATGAATGACTGACTATATACAGGGGATGGACAATGAAACTGAAACACCTGGTTTTAGACCACAATAATTTATTATTACGGTGTAGGGCCTCCTTTTGCGGCCAATATAGCGTCAATTCGTCTTGGGAATTACATATACAAGTCTTGCACAGTGGTCAGAGGGATTTTAAGCCATTCTTCTTGCAGGATAGTGGCCAGGTCACTATGTGATACTGGTGGAGGAAAACGTTTCCTGACTCTCTCCTCCAAAACACCCCAAAGTGGCTCAATAATATTTAGATCTGGTGACTGTGCAGGCCATGGGAGATGTTCAACTTCACTTTCATGTTCATCAAACCAATCTTACACCAGTCTTGCTGTGTGTATTGGTGCATTGTCATCCTGATACACGTCACTGCCTTCAGGATACAATGTTTGAACCACTGGATGCACATGGTTCTCAAGAATGGTTCGGTAGTCCTTGGCAGTGACGCGCCCATCTAGCACAAGTATTGGGCCAAGGGAATGCCATGATATGGCAGCCCAAACCATCACTGATCCACCACCATGCTTCACTCTGGGCATGCAACAGTCTGGGTGGTACGCTTCTTTGGGGCTTCTCCACACCGTAACTCTCTCGAATGTTGGGAAAACAGTAAAGGTGGACTCATCAGAGAACAATACATGTTTCACACTGTCCACAGCCCAAGATTGGCGCTCCTTGCACCATTGAAACCGACGTTTGGCATTGGCATGAGTGACCAAAGGTTTGGCTATAGCAGCCCGGCCGTGTATATTGACCCTGTGGAGCTCCCGACGGACAGTTTTTGGTGGAAACAAGAGAGTTTGAGGTGCACATTTAATTCTGCTGTGATTTGGGCAGCCGTGGTTTTATGTTTTTTTTGGATACAATCCGGGGTTAGCACCCGAACATCCCTTTCAGAACTTTCCTCTTGCGTCCACAGTTAATCCTGTTTAATGTGGGTTTGCCTTCTTGGTGGTATGCTGACAAAATTTCCCCGGTAACCGTGGCTCTTGATACATCACAAAGAATTGCTTTTTTGGTCACAGATGCCCAGCAAAGGACTTGGCACAAATCAATTTGTCCCTTTTGAACTCTGGTTTGTCACCCAAATGTTGTGTGCATTTCCCATATTTTGAGCAAAAACCTGTGATCTTACCCTGCTAATTGAACCCTTTTCACTCTGCTCTTACTGGTGCAATGTGCAACCAATGAAGACTGGCTACCAGGCCCGGGCCCAATTTAGCCATGAAACCTATATAGTCAGGTCATTCATTTTCTACCGGGTTTCCATAGTGGGTCGCGGGGGGGGCCGGTGCCCCCTTTTTCAAGCAGTCTATGGGGGGAGGTAGGGTACACCCCCGGGGACAGGTCGCCCCCAGTCCATCGCAGGGCAAAAACACAAAAACAAACCCATGCACACACTCATTCATACACCTAAGGGCAATTTAGAGTGACCAATTTTTGCCCCAACAACCCCTGCAAAATTTTCCCTTTTGGGTTGGTTTTAAGGAAAACCGGGGTACCGGTGAAAACCCCAGCATGCAAAGGGGGGAAAAAAGCAAAACCCCCGCGAAAGTATTATTAAAATTAAATAAGAATTTTATATATATCTATATATATATAGAATTTTTATATATGGGAATGTAAAGCAGTATTTTAAAACCCAAAACCGTTGTCTTTTTTTCTCCCATTGGGTTTCTTTTCCCTTTTAAATTTTTATACAGTTGCTCCTGCCTGGTTTTAGTAAGTTCTCTCTTCATTTTTTCTATTAAGAAGCTTTGATCTTTCTTTCAAGTCTGAATGCCCTTTTAGTCCCTTCTAAAACCCCAAAAATGAATGCTGCTGCAGTCCATTGCCTGTAAATATGACCCCCTTTCTTTTTTCCTTTACATGCCCATAGTTATCCATGTTGCTTGTGCACTTTTTACCACATTTTTTCCTTCCAGTCAACCTTCATTAATATTCCATTAATTTGATACAGCACTCTAGGCCATAAAAAGACCATAACATCACATTTCTGAATTACAATCATTATTTAAAGGAATTTGTCATTAGTTGTAAGCCAGAATTATTAGAATAAACAGAAATAAAAACGTCCCTAATACATTACTCTGTGTGTGATAAATATAAACATTATCTATAAAATTTCACTTTTAGATTTAATTAGCTAAAAATAAGCAAATGATCAAATTATTTATTTTTGTTACAACCAAACAAAGTACAGTGTGTAAAGGGCAAAATAGTCAATATAAATGTATGATTAGCACATAGCTGTAAGTAGGAATGCACCAGTTACCCAAATCAAGGTAAATCAAAGGTGGACTGAAAAATGTCAAATTTTTCCATCATACCATTGCTAGGGATTAAAGGCCTTGTACAGTGATGCTAAAGAAATTGTTCACAGTGCTCTCTTATTGCATGAAGTAAAGAGAGACACAGTGCTACCATTTTCCCCACTGCCAGTCAGCTGGCTGAAATACAGATACTGCACTTTTCCCTCACAATTAAGACAAATTTGGCTGGAAAAAAGATACTCACGCAGTTGAAAATAAAAGAGCCTCAACCTGACTCTTTTTAAGGTAACTGCTTCAAAACTACAGTGAGCAAGTTAAGAGCTGCATGTCTGTTAAGTGGCTAACTGGAGGTGTGATACTCTAACAGATAGCCCAACTAATTTAGCCGAAATCAGTTCTTTAGACTTGTGGTACTCCATAAAGAGCAAACCTCCAAAAGGGGCAAATATTCTATACAATAAGCAATTAAAAATACTCCTAAATTTGTAAAATGTTATTCTTTATAATTGCTTTATTCAGTATATAAAACAATGTATAAATGTTATAACATTAATATGTATACAAAAATGTGTACAGGTGTAGAAATATTTTATGTTTTTGTAAATCATGTCATAGAGTTTTGTAAAATAAAAGATAAATTCTGTGAAATTGTGGTATAGCATGTACATTGCTGCGTCAGTGTGGTTTAATTTATCAGTGCAAAAGCTACTAACAAAATGAAGTAAAGCAAAATTTAGCTCTTCCTGTAGTTTATCTTTGCTGCCTCCTCTACTCACAGTTGTTCCAGTCAAAGCTGCCCTTGGGGTAAGCTTCATCCTGCCCAGGTGTGTGGCTCAGTCTGTGTGTGCTACATGTAGGGTTTCCAAAGAAGGCCTCTCAGCAGAGCTTTTTCAGGTCTGGTTGAATCAATGAAATGCAACACTGGCAGATAGCTGACACTCAAAGTTGACACACTGTCATTACCGTCTCAGCAGGATGCTTAGCAGAGCACATCATTTTATCATATGCACTTGCAGATTACTGTTTTTGACATACGATCTTAGATTTTAGTTGGAGTTCTGGCATGCAGCTTAGAAAAAGTTAAAGGTTCACGTCTGCATCACAGATGCATGCACACATAATCTGTGATGCAGACACAGAGACGACAAAGACAGAAGCCTGAAATCAGATGTCACCTTCTGTCTGTTTCTCTTTTGTTCCTCTCCCTAAACTGAATCTCTTTATTTGTTACAAAAGCTCATGTTTGAAAGGATAAATTATCTTATTCTTCTGCACAATACCAACATGAACCCTCAGTTTTGGCCTGCAATACCACTTCTTCTTCCAGTTTTCCATACCTCGCCTGTATTTCAGATAACTCTGATTCTGCTTAACTAAACCCACAACCAGCAGCTTAGAGAGGAAATTAAGCTTTTAGGGTTAGATAACCTGAAAAATATATTTTTTTTCTTCAGAGGAGAAAGAGATGTTTAGAGTTTTAAAGTTTAAGAAAATAACATTTGTTCTGTATCATATCTTCGGTGGTTTTGGGTTCCTTCCTTTACCATCTCTGCTTGCTATTCCTACCTCTTCACATCTCCTCTTCATGTATCCCTGCCTTGTCTGTTCCCCTGCTCCTACTAGCTGCTTTTATTATTTAGCACCTGTCAACCATGGAACAGAAAATCATGTCATGTGAACTTTCTGACGTAAAAACACACACACCGCCCTCCCAAGCTCCTGTTCTGGCTCTTCTGAACACTGACAGACGTAGACCTGCATGTGGAAGGTTCCAGATACTGTATACATGCACACACAGCAAACACGTGCAGACAGACCTTCAGGCTTCTGACTTTTTGTGATGTACATTAGCTAATGTGGCAAGACAGCTGGGCTGAATTACCACTACACCTAATGACTATTTCATGTATGGATGGAAAGAAGAGCAGAGAGGACGAGAGGCCAGAAAGCAAATACCGGATTGCGCTTAGTTGACCTTCATCTGTCAGTTCCTGAAGTTTGATCTTATGTTTTCTGTGTTATCTGTTTCATTAAACGAAGTTCATGACCTGTGTCAGTTTTTATACAGTGTAGACACTGTCTTGATGGGGACTTTGCTGCATACTTTTCCCAAAGCTTTATAGAAAATTACTGTACTTGGATAGAGTTTGAAATTGCATCAAATTAATATTGAGTACAACTGTTGTATTAATTAAGGCTTAAATAAAGTTCCACCTCTATCCATCCATCCATTGTCTCCTGCATATCTGAGATCATGTCACAAGATCCAGAACGGAAACCCAGAGATTCTGCCCAGCCAAAGAAGGTGGGTATTTTCTAGTCAGAAGGATATATGGTCCCCCCCCCCATCCAAAGGATGGTACAACTGAGCTGTTCTGATCAGATCCAAGAACAATATCAAATATTGATAGGCAGCAGCTCTACGGCTCCAGAGATTTCTTGGATCTTGTTCTATCGATTAGGATCTATATCCCATGAGTATAAGTGAGGGTTGTAATGTTGAAGGGTGGATAAATCAGGAGCTTTGGCTTTTTGGCCCAGCCCTTAAATGAAACGACAGACCAGAATACTACCCATATTAATGCAGACAATGCCCTGAGTAGTCTATCCATATGCCTACCAATCCTGCCATGATGGGTAGGCATAAGCAGAGAATGACCCCCAACCTGGAGAGAGCAATCCACCTTATTGCTCCTTAGAACCATGGCCTCAGATCTAGAATAGCCAGCTGTGAAGGTTATGCCTTGAAGACACAATCAAAAGCACACCAAATGCAAAAACCAAAGAGGAGACCCTGAGGCCGAGGCCAACCTGAACTGGGAACAAGGTTGACTTACTTAATCATTTAAAAGCAACCCAGGTACCATTACTGGACTAGGACAAAAATTTAGGCCAGGTTTTTTTGGGCTGGATGGCACACCATGACTTTCAGATATGATCTCTGCAAATGATCCTGTCACTAACAATCAATAATTGTTCAAACATCCCAGCACTGGTAGTCTCTGGTACATAATAACATGAATTTAGTTATATCTAAGAGACTGTTTGTGTCAACGACATGTGGGGCAACCATGGCAATGGTGGCAGGGGTTCGCCTTGTAACCAGTGGGTTGCCGGTTGAAGACCCCGCCAAATCTGTCTCAGTCGGTGTGTCCTTGGGCAAGACACTTCACCTGCCTTGCCTACTGATGTTGGTCTGAGGGCTCGGTGGCGCATGTGTATGGCGGCCTCACTTCTGTCAGTGTGCACCAGGGTAGCTGTGGCTTCAATGTAGTTCACCATTGTCATTGTGTGAATGGGTGGATGACTGAATGTAGTGTGAAGCACTTGGGGTCTCTGGGGACATGTAAAAAACATGTATATTTTTTACTCTCCTGTGGTATTTTTCTATAAAATGAAAACTATGCTGCCTATATTGAGACAGCTGATTTTGCAGATATGGCTTAACATAAAAGGGTGAGCTTTCTACAGTCATATTTAATAAATTTGTATATTTCTTAAAATTTCATTTATTTCAATAAATCAATTTACTGATAGAAATTTTTTCACACAAAGAGATGTTTTCAAGCTTCTATTTCTGTTTCATACGATGATTTTCCACTTACAGCTAATAAAAACACATTTAGGATTAGACTATTACATCAGACCCATAAAAAAACATCTTAAAGCAGAAATGTGGACTTAATGAAGTATGTTTAATACTTGTTAAAGGTTGTTATTTTTAAATGGTACTTTAAATATGAAAAACGAGCCTTATTGGAACAGGTATTCTAATTTATTGAACATGACTGTATAGTTCAAAGCTTAAATAAATGATGCTATAGTGTCCATTGCTTCTTTTAGTTCATAATTTAATGAAAAAGAAATGTTGTGCTAAACACTTTTGGTTACAGACATTTCAGATTCTAAAGCAGTTATTGTCCCTTCTTATAATGTCATTTCAATCTGAAGTTATCTCGGCATAGCAGCAAGTAACTGAGAACTTAACAGAATCATCTGAGCTCACACTGAGGATGGATTTCAGGACCTCACAGCCATCCCACTGAGTCATCAAAACACACAGCATGTGATGGACGCGGATTCATTTTTACACCCCACCGCTTAATGGCTCTCTCATGCTTGTCTAATAACGATGATTGACATTTTTTGCTCCATTCAGAAGTGTTGGTATATCTGCATGTAGTCATACCATGCTGTTAAACACTGCAGCTCTGCAGGACTGAACACACATTTATACGACAGTGTACCTGGTTGTTTTTATGTTCATTTTTCCCCTTTTTATTGAAAGGCACTGAAAATAATTATGGGTTTTCTAAACAGCTTTTGGTCTTTTTCATCCACTTTCAGACAAATTTTCAAAAGTTTATACAAACACCTACTTAAAGTACAGTGGGGAGAACAAGTATTTGATACACCACTGATTTTGCAGGTTTTCCCACTTGCAAAGCATGTTGAAGTCTTTAATTTTTATCATAGGTACTCTTCAACTGTGAGTGACGGAATGTAAAGCAAAAATCCAGAAAATCACATTGTGAGATTTTTAAGTATTTAATTAGCATTTTATTGCATGACAGTATTTGATACATTAGAAAAACAGAAACCTTTGGTTGCAATTACAGATATCAGACGTATCCTGTAGTTTTTGACAAGGTTTGCACACACTGCATCAAGGATTTTGGACCATTCCTCCATACAGATCCTCAGGTTTCGGTGCTGTCGCTGGGCAATACGGACTTTCAGCTCCCTCTAAAGATTTTCGATTGGGTTCAGGTCTGGAGACTGGATAGGCTGCTTCAGGACCTTGAGAGGCTTCTTACAGAGCCACTCATTAGTTGCCCTGGCTGTGTGCTTCGGGTCGTTGTCACGCTGGAAGAACCAGCCACGACCCATCTTCAATGCCCTTACTGAGGGAAGGTCATTGTTGGCTAAGATCCATCCATCCTCCCCTCAATACGGAGCAGCCGTCCTGTCCCCTTTGCAGAAAGGCATCCCCATAGAATGAGATTTCCACCTCCATGCTTCACGTTAGGGATGTTGTTCTTGGAGTTGTACTCATCCTTCTTCCTTCTCCAAACAAGATGAGAGGAGTTCAGACCAAACAGCTCTATTTTTGTCTCATCAGACAACATGACCTTTTCCCATTCCTCCTCTGGATCATCCAGATGGTAGTTGGCAAACTTCAGACGGGCTTGGACATGTGCTGGCTTGAGCGGGGGGACCTTGCGTGCGCTGCAGGATTTTATCCATGGCAGCGTAGTGTGTTACTAATGGTCTTCTTTGAGACTGTGGTCCCAGCTCTCTTCAGGTCAACAACTACGTCCTGCCGTGTAGTTCTGGGCTGATCCCTCACCTTCCTCATGATCATTGATACCCACAAGATTAGATCTTGCATGGAGCCCCAGACCAAGAGAGATTGACTGTCAGCTTGAACTTCTTCTATTTTCTTATAATTGCACCAACAGTTGCTGGCTTCTCACCAAGCTGGTTGGACATTTTCCTGTGGCCCATCCCAGTCTTGTGCAGGTCTACTACTTTATACCTGACATCCTTACCCAGCTTTATGGTCTTGGCCATTGTGGAGAGGTTGGAGTTTGTTTGATTGAGTGTGTGGACAGCTGTACAGATATCGAGTTCAAACAGGTGCAGTTAATACAAGTAATGAGTGGAGAACAGGAGGGCTTCTTAAAGAAGAAATAGCAGGCCTGTGAGAGCCGGGATTTTTACTGGTTGTTAGGTGATCAAATACTTAGGTCATGCAATAAAATGCTAATTAATTACTTAAAAATCACATAATGTGTTTTCTGGATTTTTGTTTTAGATTCTGTCACTCACAGTTGAAGAGTACCTATGATAAAAATTAAAGACTTCTACATGCTTTGCAAGTGGAAAACCTGCTAAATCGGCAGTGTATTAAATGCTTGTTCTCCCCACCGTATATATTTGGGGTTTTTTGCATTTTCACCTCAATGAGGTGCCAGCACGTACTCACTTCCAGCATCAGGCTGTTGTGAAATTGGTATGCAACACATGTCAGGTCGTTGCTCCATATGACCTCCCAGCTTTGTTTAAACCCACCATGCAATCACAAACAATAAACATTTATGAAGATTGGTCCAAGCTAACTAATGCATCTATGAGGAATACTCTTTATCAAGTAACTTTAAAAGCTCTTTAGATTGACTGTGAGACAGAGGCCATTTTTGATTTGGGAAAAAAAGTTTTTGCACAGGACAGCCGACCAAAGGAGGGAGCCATGAGGCAATAAAAAGGTTATTTGTCAATTGCTCTTGTTTCGGTAAGCACTGTAAGAAAACAATGCTGCTAGAGATACTAATTAATCGCCTACAACTCTGCTTAATTGAAGGGTTATTTATGTGTTTTTTGGAAGTTTAAATAACATTTGACCATTTTAGAATCTTGCATGTTTAGACTGGTCAGACCTCCAGTGAACGATTCACTCTTAACAAAATATTCTTTGAAACGCAATTGTAGATTGATGAAACCTTTATTCTTTTTGTGAAAATCATAGAAATAGCATTATCAATCCTTTCTTTGCCTTAGGAACATCCTTAAGTTGGAGTGGATTTGTGTGGGACCCCAGGCAGAGCAGTTTAGTGAGGTCGCTAATCATGCAAGAAACGGCACTGCTGTAAAAAGCTCCACCAACTACTTGTAACACATTACACACATAATGCCAGCCCTCCAGCGTTTGTGGTAGGGAAGCCACCTCCTTGCAAACTGAATCATTGGTCTGCCTCTCTAACAAATTGCATCCAAATCTGGTAATTATGTCTAGGTTCCTACTTGTTTTCTTTATGGTGCATTTAATGTTCTGTTGCATTTGTAAGATTTTCTTTTGGTCAGATCGTTTCCTTGCATCTCTGTTCAGCTCATTCATGTTTTGGTTACCACTCCCTGTCACAGTCAGCCCTTGATCAGCTTCATCTGGTCCACCTGTTTCATGCCAATCAGTATCTCTGTTTTTACCAGTGTCATGCCCTTTATATCCACTGCTCTTCTGTTTACTCTTAGCGGAAACATACTGTTGTCATGCCAGGTCTGTCCATGACTGTTTGTCACGCCAAGCCTGCCTATTTTCATGCCTGCTACTGCTTCCCCCTGCCTATGTGAGTTTTTCTTTTGTAATTAAAACCTTTTCACTCACCAAGCTACTTTCGCCTGCTTGTCTGCATTCTGGGGTCCCACTCCAAGAAAGCCACCTTCCTGACAGAAAGACCTAAACAGGTCCCCAGATGCCTACATGTAATCACACTGCTGTCCACTGACAATTTCTTCTTACAGAGGCATCCCGCTGTAACAACTTTCACACTAATCCATCACTGTTTTCAAAAACTACTCTTTTATTTTTCTAATTTTAATTCAAAATTCGTCTATTGTTCCCTTATTTTTCTTCCATCCTTCTGTGCAACTTGTGATTGTAAACCTTTCAGCATTCACGTTCAAGACCTAAGCTATCTGTCAGGCATATTGTCCCACCTCACAAATGTATGCATTAAATTTACAAACCAAATGCATCCAGAAAATTCAGATAAACACACAGCAGAAGATTCTCGTCTCACAACAATTGGTATTAAATGCAATAAATGCACTGACTGAGACGGAAACTCAACAATTCAAAGCAGCTCTTGTGCAGATTCTTTATTTAAGAATTCAAAGGCATTTAGGAACAAAAATTGGGGACTAAGGACCCAGTAACTGCCAAGAAGAAATGGAAAAATATCAATATAGAGTTTCAATGTGTTGTGTGAACAGGTAATCTAGAAATTTAGACTGAAATCACCGTCATTGAAAAACAAGGAAACATGATAGTAGACAATGAAGGCACAATATAAGGATCAGATTATTCAGCAACCAGCCCGTAATGTAAAATACAGGGTACTTTGCATATCTTTAGAACCCTTTCATACACCTGGTATGAAAGGGTTCTAAAGATATGCAAAGTAAACCAGCAGATTCAAGTGTCAAGTGAAATCATGTGTTTTAAATGAAGCAGTTGTACAATAGTATAGTATATTAGCCCAGTTTGTATTGCCTGTGTCAACCATTCCTGGATGTAGGTGCCTAAATCTGACTATTTGTCTTGCTCTCTTAAGTCACAAGTTGTTTGACTTCCCAGTTGAGAAATAAAAAAGAAGTTAGAAACTGCCGTTCTGAGCTACTTTTTGTGACACTTTATCTCTTTTACGGAACCTATCCTTCAGGGTGTTAGGTCAGTTATGCTGAAAACATGTATATCTCTCAATCTCTAAAACTAAATTGATAACATGTTGATCTAATCATGATATTTAGACAAAAGAAGCCTCTTCTGGCTGATCATCACCAGTTAACTTTTGTAGAAGTTTATTTTGTGATGCTGGCACCACCACAGAGGCAGAGAAGAACTTCTAAACTCCACTGGATGGCAAACCGGTTTTCAGTTGTAAGCCATTATCTCGTCAAATAATAAATATCATTTGTGACCTATTGTGTCATAAAGTGCCTTTTTAAAATATTCATATATTTTGTCACATTATAACTTCAAACCTCAATGGTGGGTTTTTGTGTGACAGACCAACACAAAATAGTACATTATTGTGAAGGGGATGGAAGATAAGACATCGTTTTCAACTTTTTTGACAGATATAAATCTGATTAGTGCACCCACCATTCTGTCAGTGCAGGTGGACAGCCATGTCTTGGTAGGTTTGCAGTATTGCCAAATTCGTCCTGTTTTCATGGGAGGGATTTAACAGTACTCCATGAGATTTTCTGAGCTTAATTTTTATTAACTAAACCTGCTTGAAACCTCACAGCTGTATTGTTGACCTGTCTGCTTTGCTCCTTGGTCCTTATAATACTACTTTTTCACTAATAATCTCTCACAAACCACTGAGACCTTCAAAGAACAGCTAGATTTATACTGAGAATAAATATGGACTCTACCTCCTGATTAGGTGAGATCTACAATAAGTTGCAGCTCAGGGAGCTGCAACTTATTGTAGACCCTGGTGCAGCTAACCTGCTGCACCAGGGTCACACAATTTTAGAGATTGAGAGATAAACATGTTTTTTTAAATTTATGTAGGAATTACAGTGATTTAAAATTAAAAGACATTTAGGCAGACTAGTTAAACAGTTATTTAATCATTCCTTTTTATATCTTTTGAGACTTTCTACAACGTATAGATACAACGGGAACTTTTTTGAATGCGGTCTTTCATATCATAAGGCTTTACAGAGTGATTACTTTTTCAACTGGGCTGTCTATTTTTCTTACTTTCCCATGAATATGAAAGAAACACTCAATTTACCCTATTCTAATCAAAATAGTATATTTTTCTGCTCATATATTTAATGGTGTTCTATGGAAATACTGACAATTTGGGTGGTAGCATTTGAAAAAGTTTATTGGGTACGAAAATATTAAGGGCTGACTCCTACTCCACACAAAAATAGAAAATCAGAACACAAAACAGTTTGTAAATATTATTTAAACACTGTTTTTATAAAGAAGTTGAGTAGATCAAACATTTTCCTTAATCTTCCCAGCAAACGACACAATACTAGTTAAATGTTAAATGTCTTTTCCACAAAACCAGATAACTCTGAGTTGCCAACTAAATCACCTATCTGTCCATCTGAGAATCCCATTTTGGGGATTGGCAAATAACTATAGTTTGAAAAAAACATATCAAATATTATTCTTTCAAATATTTGTCAGAATGCCATTGTGCTGTTTCACTGTCATGTGTTCAAACCTTCTGCTTGCACTTTCCCTTTGGGTTCACTTCAAATCTTTGGAGCAAACATTACTTACACCTAAAATTCTACTCATCTATTGGGTATTTGATTTAATAGCACACATGGTAAGAACAAGGAACTAACAGCATCACAATACACACAGTACAGCATATATTTATGTTTTCTTTGCTAAGTTTGAAACTGATGATTTTTTTATTATTTCTGCTACAAAGCAACATTTTTTTGCTTTTTACAGTTGTCTGCTTGTTAGTGAATATATGACCAAAGAAGGTGTTTTTACACAGGAACACGTGTTGAGAAAGACAGAGACACGCCCGTCTACGTCTTCCAGGTGTGTGCGGAGATTAAGGCTTTCTGAAGGTGAACCCCATGTTGAGTTAGGGGTGGGGGGGGCTGAGCTCTGTAAATACTTGCTTGTGTGTGTGGGTGTGTGTCTCTTTTCATGTACTGACTTGTCTGTAATCTCTATATTTGGGGCTGGCTGTTGAGTAGATAGCAAGATGATAAAAAGAGGTTTTTAAGGAATCTTAAAAAATACATGCTTTGCATGTAGAAACATTAGCTGATTTAATTTGAACAATTACAGCTACTGTTCAGAAATAATGGTATAAAATGATGGATGGACAGGGAAGACTAACAAAAAGAAGGGGTTGAAAGATGGCTTTTATCTGGAAAAGGAGAAGCCAAATTAGAAATGTGGCATGATCCCCCTCCTCCTGGGACTGAGTCAATTAGCCTGCCTGGAGGAGCTGCCAAGAGGCTGGAGCTGGGGCTGGGGGATGGTCATGATAAAGAGGGCGGTGGTGGGTGTGAAGGGGTGATGTGGGGACGGGATGAGACAGGACAAGGCCAAAGGTTGGATAATATTCATGGAATGACACAACGTTTAAAATAATATAAAATGTTCTGTAGCTCTACATGTGGATAACATTTCTCTATTTTATTTTACAAGTGCTGATTCAGTTTATTATGTGTTTAAATACCCATCAAATAAAATGATAATTAATTGTAAATGAACCCTGATGGTCAGAGTATCATACATATAACATATGATACCCTTGCATTAATGAGGATGGGCTGGCAAATTCACTAGAGACAGAAAAAGGAGTAATGGAAAAAAGGGTTGAAGTGATGATGGTGTAGGTGTAGCAGCAGCTGTGCTGCAGGATTAAACTGAGCATAGAATAGGGATGGTGAGAGGCTGAGTGCTCTGGCATGGTGCCATTTTCCTACCAGATCAATACATCAAATCACAGCTGGAAGCACAGAATAGACCCTGCAAAAATCTGTCTTTAAGTTATGGTGTTTGTCATGGAAAATATTGGGAAACTTGGGGAAATAAGTAAATAGCCATCATGAATTCTTCTCTCCTTTAATTTCTTTAACAGTCTTCCTGTAATACAGAGCAGATGGAGAGCACCAGTAAGTGGGATTACAGGTGGAGGAAAAAGAGGGAAACCAACGAGGGGGAGGGGGCTGGAAGCACAAGATGGTTTTGTGTGTAGTCAACACTAACATCTGCAAATTAAAGAAATAGTAATTTAGGGAAAAAAACAAATATAAGAAAAGACACCATATTGAGATATACAGCGCCTTGCAAAAGCAGTCATACTGCCTTAAACTCTTTTACATTTTGCCATGTTACACCCAATTGTTCAATGTATTTTATTGCAATATTCAATGACAGACCAACACTAAGTAGAACATCACTGTCAAGTGGAAATAAAAGCTTTTACATGATTTTCAAATGTTTTAACAAATAAACATTTAAAAGGTGTGATGTCCATTTGTATTTATCCCCCTTTGCTGTGGCTCCCCTAAATAAAATCCAGTGCAACCGATTACCTTCAGAAATGTCTAAATTAGTAGATAGACTCCACCTGTGTGTAATATAATCTCAGTATAAATCCAGCTGTTGTTTAAAGGCCTCACAGGTTGGTTAGATAAGATAACTGAACAACAATATTTGATCATTTTAAAGGTAGAATAAATAACAGCAAGCCTACCAAGACAAGGAAGTCCACCTAAACTGAGACATTTTTAAAATAAAGCCAAAAGAAGCCTTTTTTTCAGTTTGCCACAAGCTTTGTTGGGAACAAAGCAAGCATGTGAAAGAGCGTGCTCTGGTCAGATCAAACCAAAATTGAATTTTTGTTCAATATGCAAATGTGTAGCAAAAAACTAATACTGCACATAATCCTGAACACACCATCCATAGAGGGAAACATAGTGGTGACAGCCTCATAGGGTGGGGATGGTTTCCTTCCGCAGGGACAGGGAAGACGGTCAATGTTGGACAAAAACTCCAAACATACATAGCATATATCCGTCAATTAAAACTGTCTGGTTCAGGTCTGTGCGTAAAAATCCAGTTGAGATCCTTTTAATCTGACCTTGAGTTATTGCAGGGATGGATTGGCATAAATCAGAGTCTCTAGACATACCAACCTGGTAGAGACTTGTAGATGTAATTGCAACATAATGAATTTCTGCAAAGTATGCAAAAAATTTTGTTTAATTTTTTTTTTCTTTCACTTCAACATATGCAACTACCCTTTACTTCATGTTCGTGTGTCTCAGAAAATCCCACCAAAATTCGTTGAATTTTGTGTTTGTAACATCACATAATGTAAAAAAACAATTAAGATATATAAATACTTTTGCAAGACACCTCACTGTTGTACTTTCTTATCTCAGAGGGAGATAACATATTCACTTAAGCCAAGCCAAGCTAGCCTTCTTAAAATGCACTTTAAAAAATAGCACAACTGACCAAAGAGCTGAACAGATATTATTTATTATGTAAGCATTAAACACAAATACAAGAAGACCCATAAAGTGTGAATTAAAGCTTCTTTGGCCTTCAGTGTCTCAGACAATCAAAGTGGGCTTATGTTTATAGTCTACATTAGTTATTTAGCTTCGGACTTGGGTAAAGTACTGGATAATTTGGCTACACTAATTGTCTTTTGTCCTTTTATTCTCTGATCATGTTCTTTTTCTTGCAATTTTTTACTAGGTTTGTTTAGGCGAAAGGTAATTGAAACAGGACAGAAATAGCAACTTTCCATCCTGTTTTCAACCAAAACAGGACAGAAAGTTAAAAAATAACCTGAACAGATGGGTTTAACCTTAAATGACCAATCTTTTACTGACTGATCAGCTATATTAAATATGTCTGTTGGACATGCTCCAATTATCTTTCATCAGGACAGCCAAATCATCCAGTGACTGTCAGAGAAGTGCCGGAAAAATTTGATAAGAAAATCTCCAGAAGTCTGTTTGTTTCAATATGATAGTTTTAACAAAATAGGATCAAGACAGTCCAAGCATGTAGTATCATCACAAGACGCAGTAGAGGGTGGCAGGTACTTGAGTGACAGGTTAAAGAGGCAAAAGGGAAGGAGGAGATACAGCACACCACATGCTCAGAAGTGTGTCACCAGGCAGGCCTGTGTCTCCTTCCTTATCTGACAGGCACACTGCAGAACAGCCAAATCCTCTGCATAAGCCCCTCAAGCTCTCCCCTGGGATATAAGGGTGGAGCTGGAGAGAGTTCCTGAAACAATTCCAGTGTGGGTGTGTGACGGAGTTGGTGGGAATTTCGTTATTTTTATTATTGCCTTGTGTACAGCCTACTGATTCACCCTTACCCTCAACACCACATGACCGCTCAAGGTGATGGGACAGGACAGGCCCGGTTTCCCTAACGCACAGGTATGCAATCAGAAACCTCTGCACAAACTCAAAGTGCAATTTCTAGTCAGTCTGGCAATGGAGTGGCTTTTTTCCACTAGCGACAAATTCACCCAATCATATGAGAAAAAGAAAGGAAGACAGCTAGTCTGGCTAGGAAAACAAGAAGGTACGTAGAGGCCACTTTCATAAAAGAGAGACCTGGCAGTGTCGTTTTTCTATAGGGTATATTTTCTAGCATTAGAAAATACACGTAATAAGCACAATGTTATAGTAATAGATAAATACATTACTTTAAACTTCAGACTGTATAGCTCAATCCTTTATCCTGAAGAAGGATGGCAAAAATACAGTATAACATTGAGGTTTTACTTAAAGAACTATAAATAAAATTTGTTAAAATCCAGATAAAATATAAAACACTCTACTACTGAGGTCACAGCACTGAAGTTCAGTTTTCTACAAGTTATAGGTCTTTACACTAGAATTAACACTGAAAAAACATAAGTTTTTAGAAGCATTCCTATGACACCAAAATCATAATTAAATTGGTGCAAACTGAAACACAGCTAATATCACTGTCACAGTATTGCATATCTGCTTGGTGCTTCTATTGCGTGAGAAAGAGCAAAGCTTTAAACAGATTGCGATTCCTCTGATACGTCATGTGATCTCCAGATTCGGCGGCGTGAGAGTGGCAACTGAGAGACTTCATATAAATATATATAGCAGTTGTATTTTTCATCAACATGATTTCACAGTAATATCTGAATAAATACCCTAAACAACTCTTTTAGAGTTGTATATGGATGTCTTTGGATCCCATGCTGCAATAATGCTTTATTTGTAAAGAAGGCCTTTAGTTAGTAGTTCTGTGCTAAAGAATCAAAGCAAAAACCTTTTGAAATTTTGTATATGTAAGTTAGTGAGTAAATATTTATGCTTTTTAACTTGGTGCCATAGATTAAAAAAAATGTTCTAATGATTAAAATTGGTTTTATTTTCAACTCCATGTTAAGCAATGACAAAACTAAGGTTCCAAGCTTTAGCTACATTAGCTCTGAAACCTGCAAAAATCACAAATTTTATGTTTGCTGTGGAAAGACTAAAATAAAACGACTCAGTACAGTTAAGAGATACAGTATAGCTCACACTTACAATTAAGAAAGGTTTTGAATCACCAAACCAGCTATCAATCCATCCATCCACCCATTCATCCATCCATCCATCCATTCATCCATCCATCCATCCACCCATCCATCCAACACTAATGAATTCCACTTTTTCCTGCAGGGTTGCGGTCATGGGCAACACCTTGGACAGGTTGCCAGTGCATCACAATGCAACACTGAGACACAAAGGAAAAACAACCATGCACACACACACACAATAATACCGAAGTGTAATTTCTAGAGAAACTGCTAAATACACAGAGTGCCACGTTGTAGGGGGGTTAGTATGCTATGCTGTGTCATTGCTAACTTTATAATAACTCTCCCCTGTTGTTGGAACGTGGACAAAATAAAAATCAATCCACTGCAACTTAAATTTCTCAAATGCCAGACATCATGATGACCTTTCCTCCCAGCAGCAGACTTCTGGAGTGGCTTTCTCTTTTCTGAGACATTTTACAGCTAGCAAGAGGAACCCTATAATGGAAATAAACCTCGCAGCCAGAAGCAACACTTATCTGGTTTTGACATCACCGTAGACAATGATTTGTATGAAGTGATTAGCAACACTCTTTCAAGTATTGTTTTGGTAACAGAGAAATAACTCCAACTCAGCGAAAATCTCCCTACATGGACTAAACCACTAAATGTCTCTCATAAAGTTTTTATAAAGAGTTTGTTTAGAGTGTTTAAACTTATTGCTGAACATTCACATCTGAGTTCAAGATAGATCTGTCTTGCTCTCAACTGAAAATCTTTATCTCTCTTTGTTGAGAACATTATTTAATTATCCTCACTTCCTCATTTCTTCCTGTCTTGAATGCTAAAAAAACATTACATCAAAATTGTTGTCTTTTGAATAACATAGTTAGATCTTAGTTACTAAGCGAGCATATATGTTTGAACCTGCATACAAAGTCCTCCCAGGAATTTTTTCTATACCATATTAACCAAAATATTAACCCTGTAATGGAATATTTAAAGCCTGTTTTTGTTTTTTACTCTTTCCTTTCTAGGCATCAATAACTTCCTACTGGGAGAAACATTCAACAAATAAACTTGATTTTTGTACATGCTCTTTCTTGTCTTAGAAGATCTTCCCACATTAAGAGGTTAAACTTAAACATCAATCATGCACTTGCCTACCTGTTTATCTACTTGTGTAACAAAGTGATGGATTAGGAAACTGTCTTTGCTGACCCAAGGCTCAACTCCTTTGTTGTCTAAGCAACCATGCATCCACTGGGTTAGGCTATCCTCATGGATCATATAACAACTTTACGGCATGAGCTGTTGTTTTCCACAGTACCCAAAGCTTTTATAAACTCTAAATTCCTGATCAGGAAACCTACAAAGATGTCAATTAAGAATTCCCCCTACTATAAGGTAAAACTGTATACTCATAAATAAACATATAAGTAAAGATTGGTTCTCATGTTTATACTGTATTTTAAGATGGCCATCCCAAAGCAGGGTCATATAAACTATAAAAGAAATGTACAAAGCATTTGTGGATGTTAAATAATACAACTACTGATAGATGTGAGTGTCATCAGAAAGGTAAAATTTATTTTAACCAGTTGGTTAAAGGTTTTGTTTTGTCCTTACTGGATATGACTAGGACAACTGGCCATTATGCATAAAGGAAAAAGCATAAAGGCAGGCTGGAACATAGGTTATGTAAACATAAGCTTCAGCATCCCAGATAAAAACAGAAAATATGCATATCCAGGCAACCGGTTGCACTGCATTTTATTTAGTGGTTGAACTCATACTGACACTATTTTTTGGACAAATGCATACATAAATAATGTTTAATTATTCTTCCACCTCACTGTGGTGCAATACTTTGTGTTGGTCTATGATATTAAATCGCAATAAAATACACTAAAGTTTTGGGTTGAAACATGATGTGACACAATGTGAAAATGGTCTTAAAATGTGAATAGCTATTTTGCGAGACCCTTTATTGACAAACCTCCTTCTATTCCCTCTCTAAGAAAAACACAAACTCTATTGTTCATTAGTCAAGAAATCTAAGTATTTTTAAATCAAGAGGCTTGTAGAAGAAAACCAAAAAATAAATATTAAAAGGAAAGTAATAAATGTTTGATGCTAGCAGCCTTTTGCTTTTGGTTTGAATAAAGAAATAACCTTCTCTGCCATTGTTCCACTCTGGCTATAGGCAAAAAAGTCAATATTTCAAGAGAGCAAAGGTACTTATTTAATATTTCAAACTAAATAAAAACTGACATAGCATGCAAACAGTGAATGAAGAAAGAGCTACAGTCTAGCAATATCAGTCCAAGAGACACATTAGGATCTATAACATAGCCTACATCTTTAAAACTTTTCTGTGCTTGTTATACACATATAGGCTAACTGGTTTCTGCTGATATGGTGGACCATTTTCCACCTGAGCAAATGGTTAAGGGAATGGTCAATGTGCAGAGCCAGAGTTGAGCGAGGGGTTAATGGGTTTTAAGGTGTGACAGCGGATCAGTCTATAGGTACTTTAACCGTAAAGTTAGCTTGGTGGTCGATTCATCACCAGGCAATCTGCAGACCCACCTTGAACCCATAGTATTTATTGGGTTAAATAAATGTCCTCTTTGCAGCTCTCTTGCGTAAAAGGATTGCACAGGAAAAGGAATGCAGCATGTGACCATCTGGTACCTGCGGTAAAACTAATATTCAGTGTATGTCTTTACTGAAGCTGTTTGTACTGGGCAACACATTTTGCTAATTACTTAAAGGGTGTTTGCAATACTCAAAGGATATGGGGTAATTACCATGAGCAGGAACAGACACTACTCTGAACATTGCATCATTAAAGGAAACTTACTGAAAACATGAAAGACAAGTCAACTCACACTAAATAAACATCAGTGTACCAAACGTTTTTTTTTTTTTTAAATCAGCTCTTTGTACATAAATGGCTCCCATAAATCGCAAACTTGACGCATGAGTTTCTATCCTTTACTCAAAGTAAACTTTCAACAAGTTGCTAATGTATTATTGTAGGCAAGTAACTTGAAAATATAAAGTTTGCTAGGTCAGCTAATATGGCCTTACATCAAGAGAATATAAGGAAACTTCATATCAATAACCCCTTTCAGTATATAGATTACCATCCACCCATGAACCCCCTATGATGGATAATGCTGTCCTTTCATATTATACAAGTTCATCAAAATCTGTGTGCTGTTATGGAAATTTTAGTGCCTTGCTTGATTTGCTCCTTGATACTCTACAGGAACTGACAAAAGTCGTAGCCTTGAAGGCTGATGATTGTCACTCAGAATCAGCTTTATTAGAATCTTTCAAGAGAGAAGGATTTTACAGCATTGGAGATGCGCTCAGTAGTGCTGCCAAATCATTCTGACCAGACAAAGTAAAAGTTCTCCTATAAGCTACAACAGTTTTCAAGGTAACTCTCATGAGACCTGTTGTCCTAGACATAATCTTAACAGTGTGGCATACATATTATCTCACACAGCTGCAAGCAGAAGGCTGAGAAACCATTACTCTAAGACTAAACAGAGAAGACTAGAATAACACAGAGGGGTTCTAATACTTTTGTCAGTTCCTGTAGAGTATCAAGGAGCAAATCAATCAAGGCACAAAAATTTCCATAACAGTGCTTACACAACAAACTGCTGAATTTATTAAACCATGGCTCACAACTTGCAGCATTTACCATTGCAGTACCTAAGACCTGCGAGGGATTTCTCAAGAGAAAATCATCAGAGGGCTGAGTTTATGGTTTAGGTTGTGATTCACATGCAGGATTTTCAGATCCATTCAATACTTTACATTCAAGTAAAATTGTTGTGTACTATCCTCAACATGTTACCTGCATCTGATTCTGCTGATAGCCATGCTCCCCAGTTCAGACTTATTTTGGGACATCTGTGCACATCTGCATCTGTATATTCCTGTTGCTTCTACAACCGATTTTCCTTTGCACCATATTACTACATCACACCCGTTCGGCAGTCCCATATTACCCCCTACAGCTCATAGTGGGTATGGGTTTGTGACTACCTCTTTAGGTGATTAAGGGACGTAATATTGGTCGGTTGACTTCAAACCTCCATTCCGTGGGGTTACCTCTAATTCAAAACCTTAACTACTTAGAGTGACTAAAGTTTGACTTTTACTAAGCCTTTATTCTATTTGTAAAGACACCAAAAGGGAGCTATTTTTGCATTAGGACCACTTTATAATTAGACTATCATAAAAAAAAGGACAGTAAGGACTATTAAAACCTGGACTGGAATATTGCACAGTGATTCAATATTTTTTAAACACAGTTTGGGATCTCTGAAACCTTTACTATATTTATGGAAAAAGTGTGGATTCCTACTTTTCCCAAATATATTCCTAAAAAGTCATGTTTTCTAATTAAGTTAGTATTGAGTATTGTCTCATGACATTTGCAGCCCTAAAAAAAAGATGTTGATGAAAAAGCTGATGTGCTGATTTTTAAAATTGAATGCATATGTCTCTTCAGCTGGTTAGTTTGTATTTATATGGTTTTTATCATGCTGAATGCAGATGGCTTATCTTAGTAATATGCGATCATTCACTGTATGTTTGCTATTAAAAAAATCTTTTGTCATACCTAATCCTTGTGAATCTGCAAAAATGTTACAGTTTTTATTTTTAATATTTAAATGGATTGTATGAAGTATTTTCAGTTCATATTTTAACAACATATTTGATATTTGAACCATTTATGCTTTAGGAATTCTTTCCTGTGTTTCATTTTAAGACATACAATTTGGTCACGTTTGCCTTGCATCCTTTCCAATCCACCACTACCTTTTTTAAATGTCATCAACAAGAGGGACACATTTTTTTAAAGATAAAGTTCCCTCAGTAAAATTACCTAATTGCCGCCTAACCATTGGTAAATGTGTTTAAATATTGCAGTGTTTTGTCCTTGTGGCAACTCATGCTAAAAGTTAAAGAACAGATGTTTCAAAGGACACTGGAAACAACGGTTTGTCTCTGTAATTAACATCTTGGCCTGTAATACACTTCAACCAAGGTGTTTAAAAAAGGGGATTAACTTATGTCCGACATTTGTTGTCTCTCCGTTGGTTTTTCAGCAAATAATGAGGGACACTCCCTTATAAACTAGTGCAACCACTACCTAACCACTTACTACTTTCTGGGTAAATGATAGATTAAACATTACCTAAGATGTTGGTGGCTATTTTGATCAGACATATTTATACCCACTGGCCACTTTATTAAGGACACATGTTCAGTTGCTCAACGTAAATAACAAATCAGCTAACCAAATGGCCAACTAAATGGACTTAGGCATCTAACTGTGGTGAAGATGACTTGCTGACCTTCAAACTGAGCATCAGAATAAAGAAAAAATAGGATTTTAGGGACTTTGAATGTGTCATGGCTGTTGGTGCCTGAGTAGGTGGTTTGAGCATTTTACACACAGCCACTGGGATTTCAATGCAGACCCATGTCTCAGATTTACAGAAGATCATGAGAAAAAGAGAAAATATCCAGTGAGCGGTTTGTGTGGACAAAAATCCCTGTTGATGTCAGATGAGAATCGGCAGACTGTTTCAAGATGATAGTAATTCAACAGTAGCCCAAATAATCACTTGCTACAACCAAAGTATGTCAAATACTATCTCTTAATACACAACAAACCTTGAAACAGATGGGCTACAGCAGCAGAAGACAATGTTTGGTTCCACTTCAGCCAGCTAAGAACTGGAAACTGAGACTACAATTCTCACAGTCTCACTAAAGTTAGAAAATAACAGATTGGGAAAATGTTGCCTGGTTTGATGAGTCTCAGTTTCAGTTGAGACTTTCAGATTCTCATAATTTTGTGTAAACAGCATGAAACCATGAATCTGTCCAGCCTTGTATCAAAGGTTCAGACTGGTTATTTTGGTGGTGGTATGATGGTGTGTGGGATATTATCTTGGCACACTTTGAGCCTCTTGGTACCAACAGAGCATTGTTCAAATGCCACAGCCTGATTGAGTATTGTTGCTGACCATGCTCGTCCCTTTATGACCATAGTGTATCCATCTTCTGAAGGCTACTTCCACCAGGATAATGCTCCAGGTCACATTGATCACAAAGTGATATTGTGAAGAGTAGTTTATTGTACACCAAAGACCTTTATAGTTACCATAACTCAATCCAAAAGTCCCCCTTTGAGATGTGGTTGAACTGGAGATAAAGTTGGTACAGTATTTACATATTGAATGTGCCACTGACAGTTCTGCAGCTCCTGTGGGATGCTATCATGTCAATAATGACCAAAATCTCTGATTAATGTTTCTGACTTCTGTTAAATTTATGCCACAGGTCCAACCTGGTACCTGCAAGGTGTACCTAATAAAGTGGCCAAGGAGTGTGTCGCTGTTCTGTTAAAAAAAGAGAGTTTCCTACTAAAATTATCCAAATAACAGGCAGTGAACTCGAGCAATCAGTAAGCAAAATCATGATAAATGTCCCAATGTTGATCCAGTGTGCATATTTCATTTTCATGTTTGTGGAATAAAACCTGCGGTCTCTTGTCTGTTTCTACCACAGACTCCAAGGCATATCAAACCGGTCACACTCCCATGTAGTTGTGGAAATACTTTTTTTAAAGAGAATTCAGCAAATGACAGCATAATAGCATTTTGGAAAAACTTGAAGATGTTGTGTTTGAATGGAAGGTTTTTTTTTTTTTCCTGTGGATAACCAGCATGATGAATACCAGCACCCAAAGGTATTTCACTTAAGTAACTTTGGCACTTTCTTTTTAGACCCACTCAAGGGTTAATGTTCAGACTCCATGGTATGGTAATAGAAGGGTTGGTGTGCAAAATGCATTTGGGTTGTAGGAGCAATATAACTGAAAAAAACACACACATATGGGCCAAAAACCACATACACTCCCTTGCACACAAAACAGAAGGATGCTTAGTGACAAGAAATAATGGGTGGCACAAAAGGCATAACAGACACAGAAAAGCTTTATACAGCTACGTGAATAGTTAGAAAGATGGTGAAGATGAAAAGAGAAGACAGGGTGGGACGGCAGAGGAAAGCAAAGCAGTGTGGTATGGGATATTCAACATCATTATTTGTAACACTGGAGAAGAAAGCAGGAGTAATGATATCAGGAAAACAAAAGGGACAGAATGTATTTGGATGGGGTAAGAATAAAAAAAGGAGAGGTTAATTGCACAAGAAAAAACAAACATTACTCAATTATATAGTCTAAGCTGCAAAAATGCTTGAAGGTTTAGGCCTACAAGGGTCAGAAACTTGCATGAAAGTCTTGTAAGACCTTATCAAATAACTTTTGCCTTGCATGTAACAAAAACAAAACAAAACAACTCAAAACTGCCTGTAAAAGTAAAAAAAAACTGCCCCAAATCCACTGGTTGTAGTAAATAAACATCCCAGACAGACGTTCCCCTGCAAGCATGGAAACTCTTTTCCTTCCAAGTCTATCCTCAGGTAAATCACTTACTTCTGAAATCAAAATGAACAATAACAAAGACAAATAATAATCCAATTGGTGATTTCTTCTTTGAAAATCAACCCACTAGCACTTTAGAGCAATAGCATTGTGTTACACATTACAGTGACCCTGATGGTGAACACAGACGTGGAAGAACAAAAACAACCGGACTGTTAAAGTGTAAAATATAGTATAAAAATAATGAGAATGTGGCAGTAGGCTCCTGCTTTTATTCTTAATCATGGCTTTATGATTATTTATTATCTTAAACATTTTAACACTGTGAATTAATATGCACTTTTATGACTTTATAGAATGTTGAAACAGGTTTCTCTTGAAATGAGATTTTCTTTCCTCAGTGAGATTTATCCTGTAATAAATAAATGTAAAAAAAAATTTAATTACAACATAAACCTGAACAGGGTATTCTCAGCATCAGGGGGTGAAAATATTCAACTCATTGTGGCTTTAATTCATAGTTATAAATAATCTGTTTAAAATTAGAGATGTTTAAAAGCATCCATGATCACATGTCACCTTAGATCACAGCTCAACACACTCATTAAATGTACCTTCCCTATAAATATCTTTGTTTGAGTTGGAACAATCCCAAAGACAAAAGGATGCAGGAGCTGCATGGATTATGTAATTAATTCCCATTCTCACCTTTATCAGTGGATTCCCTGCCTGCGTCCCGTTTCAGTCCTCAGCCCCTCTGAACCACTTTCCACTCGGCAGGTGCCGTCATGGTCAAATAGTCCACCGAAAAGAGCTGTTCTTTATTTATTTTTTTTTCCTGAGCTTTTTTCTCTTTCACTCCTTCTGAGCCCTGTATAGATTTGTATCAAAGCCCTATTTATGTGTGACTGTTTGCGTGCTCACAACTCCAAAGGTCCTGGAATTCCCGGGTCCTACGCTAAAGAGCGAGCATGGCTGATCTCTTTCTCCGTCTCTCCTGCTGCACTCCTTTCCCTCCCATCCTGACAGAAAGGAGGGGAAGACACTCAGGGGGTGGGACAGAAGCTGCTTTTAGCAAAACTCTCTCGTTCTGCTCTTCCTCCTCTGCCTTTTCTCTCTTCTGTGTGTCTTTTGCCTCAACTTTTACGCTCTGTCTTTTGACTTGCCCTCTGTGACCGATACTCTTTCACTGCTTAGCAAGGCGTGAAAGCAAACCCTGTGTCTTGCACACACACCGGTCTCTTTCTTTCAATGCCACTCCCTCTACCACAGTCCAGAGGTGAAGTCTGTTCGTCACAGTCCTGTTATACAAAATTGTATATATCACCAAGACTGTTCCTGGTTAAATGAAGGTTAAAAAAATAAATTAAAAAAAATCAGATCAGCTTGTCTATCTCCTAGGATTATAAATAGCACTCTTTAACCTAGTTGATTCCAGTCCTTGGGTAGATGTCTCAAACCAATTTCAATGTTCTTGATAGAAGTCAAAATGTCAAGTCATTCCAAAGTTTCCAATTTGTCTTTTGCACTTCTTTAAGTAAAAATTATGATTTTCTCGACTTACTTAGCATAAGGATCAGGCCCTAACAACCTCACCCAGAGCAGAGCACCAATTAACATTTTATTTTTCCTGCAATGTGTCTCTTGGTTAAATTAAATGTGGAACCTGCACTCTGTTGGGTTGGGTTGGAGACACAGATGTCATGATTGTGGCTGGTGAAGTAATATTTCAGAAAGTAAATTCGACAATCTTACATACGACATGTTTATTAACTTTTTGAAGTACAACATAACAATCCAGATGGTTTTATCTTATAGTTTCATGAATACTTTTCCACACATATTCTGATTTTAAAAATCAGAAACGCACGCCTGAGCAACCTAACCATGTAACGGGTTGTTCAGAAGACCTGAAATTTCAGCCGGACACAACTGATAAGTTTTAAAAGATTTATTGGGCTTTCTGGAAGGCGTTCGACAGGAAACCACCAGCAATAGCCACAGGAACCTCTGGAGACAGACAGACTGGTTAGTGGCTAAGCGAAGAACTGAGAATATAGCAACACTCGGAAATAAAGCCACCATCCTTTTCAGAGTCCGTGAGAGGATCAGGTTAACTGAATTTCTGATCCTCAGTGTGATCGTTAGGAGGCAGCAGGGCAACGTCACACTGGCTGTCAGGTTTGCAAACCCAGTGTCAGGGGACAGAAACAGGGTCAGAGCCGGGAGGACAGAAACAGGCGACAAGATCCGAGGGAGAAGCTTGAATCATGGGTCGGGGCCCAGATGTGACGTCATGAACGGGAAGGCAGATACAGGCATACGGATCCAAGGATTAGGCAGGGAGGGTTGGTCAGGAGGCAGAAGCAAGGTCGTTTGTCCACATGGGCAAGGCAGAATAGGGAAATCTGTGAATAAAACGAGATCAGATCAGGCAAACAGACAAGGAAGGAACGTTGGCTACTATTCACACAAAGGCTTTTGAAAATCTGGCACTGGTTGTCTGTCAGAGAGCTGCTTATAAAGACAGGAGCACAGGTGGAGCAGATGAGGTGTAATTAGGGAGCTGGCAGGGAAAGAGCAGGTGAAAACAATCCTCCTAAAACCTGCAGCACAGAGCAGGCAGATGGAGATGATGCAGACAACAAGTGCAGAATCATAACAAACAAAGCCCTAACTTTTATCAAAGTGGCATTAAAACACCCATGCCATGTTGTTTTGCTTTCCTTTGTTATTTGTTTTTTTTTATCTCTCCTGAGCTTAGTTTTGGTGTTTTTTCTTAATTTAAAATATTGTTTCACATGTTTCCTTAACTCAAGGATGACCTTGGAATTCATCATGTTTTAGAGTCCAATCAACCTTATTCTGTGTCTATACTCTAATTTCACAGTCTTTGCATTTGACTTGTCCTTGACTTGAACCATGAGTTCCTAACCAGTGGATCTCTGAAGGTAGAGACCCAACAGAGTTAGAAACCCCATGGGTGGAATAAAGTCACACCCTGCTTATGCCTATGATTTGGAAGTCCGTTTTGTAAGAACTCATCCATGTCCTAAGTCTACCCCCAAAGAATAATCAAGTGGACATTGTGGTCATGAAATCCAGCCACTCTTATGTTTGCACCTGCTTCACTTCCTGTGACAAGGGTGCAGCAAAACAATCAATTCTTAGAAGTTTGTCTCAATGATTCTCATCCATCATAGTCGTCTTGAGAGTTTCTGTCCAATCAGAACATCTTCCAGTCCTTGCTAGAGGTTCCAGTAAAGAGCATACTGGAATCCTCACCAGGTCTTGCCAGGGCTGGGCAGTATATTTCCAAAAAAGATTTGAAGAGAAAAGTCAAACTTGGTTTGTTTGTTTTTAGAAGTAGCTGGTTTATTTACGGGCATAAATTGAATTGGTTCCGATCTGGAATAAAACCTAGAAGTGCTTTCCAGCAGCTGAGCAACAGCTTTGCTGTTTTTGGGTAAACCCAACAGCTCACTTTCCTCATTTCCAAAACCATACGGATTTTCTCAGGGAATGGCTTTGATGAGCTGGTAGGCCAGGCAGGATGGCAGTAATTATCTACTTATACTGAGAGAGACAGACAAGAACTGGGAACCAGACTTTAGTAAGAAAAATATTTCCTTGACTTAAATGACTCATCAAAAATTGAAGCCTGCCAAGCTAAAATGTTGATTGTATTAGAATTGTATGACTGAAGAACAAAATGACATGTTGTAAATTATGTGAAAATGGCTTTGTAGGACATTTTCTGTGTCCATGGGAAAGGGGTCAGTATATGTGCACATTGTGTATCAGAGTTGTGTGAGAAGTCAAGTTGGTTGAAGGTAAGTGTAAAACATTATCTGTAAATTCAAACATCTGTAAATTTTCTTGATCATGCAAATCCCTAGTCCAAACGAAACAGTGAGTGTGGGTTTTGAGTATATTTGAATCTCTTCATGCCTCAGCACCCACTGTAATGTTCAAAGTTTCGGAGTTGTGCTCGCTAATAGTCTCTAATTTTCATCCTTAGTCCTTACCAAAGGCTGCACAATGGGGCAGTTGTTATTGCTGCTACCTCACAGCAAAAATGTCTTGGGTTCAAATCCAAGCCAGGGACCTTTCGGCAAGGATTTTACATACTCTCCATGTTTTCTTTTAAGGCCCTCAGGCTTTCTCCCTCGGTAGAAAACATGCATGTTAGGTTAATCAGTCTCTCTTAACTGCCCTTAGGGGTGAGTCTATGCGTGCAATATTGTCTTTCTCTGTGGCCATGTCATAGACTGGCGACCCTTCCAGAGGGTGTACCCTGCTTCTAATTAACATTTTCTACATACTCAATATGGCTTCACTCAGCTCTACTTGGTTTTTTCGGGTTTCCTATTTGCAACGGTAATGGTTGCTTGGTACCAGCCCCCTTTTTTAGTACCTAATTGGCCGAGGTTCCAAGTTAGCTGAGTCGGGTTGAAAACGCGACAACAGAAGACTGTTGGTCTATGTTTAGGTAGTGGGTGGCATCACTGATTGGGTCACTCGAGCAACTCCGTTAGAGAGTCAGAGCTGCCATTTGTAAAAACCCACAGCAACTGAGTGTCATAGTGTTACGCAAAGATCTGACCCACATGCAGAATGACGCTTAAGGGAAAACCAGGAAACAATTTTAAGAAGTTTATTTAAATGAGTAAACAGGAACGGAGTGCAGGAACAACTGTGGAAGAGGAAATGATAGGTAAGTGATGAGGCAAACAAAGCTGGATAAATAATTGTGCAATGTCTCTTACTAGGTGGAAAGTGGTTATCCGCCAGGAGGAGAGGTATACGGACTGGAGCAAATAATGATGACAACGAAGACAGTAAGTCCAAAGTTCACTTAGATCCAGAGACTCTTGTTCTTGGCGGGTAGGCGGTGTGTTAGCGGTTCGGTGGAGGGTGGACAGGTGGGGATGAGTGAGGACAACGAAGTTCGAGGTACAGGAGCAGCCAGCCAGAATGAGTTCCAGGTTATGGTCGAAGACTTGTAGATCCGTAGGTGAATATATCCTCAGGAGATCTCAAGAACGAAGGTAGCTTAAAGGTTAGGCAACCGGGGCCACCCTGGGTAATTCAGCTCGGCTGGGCTGAGCCGATGTGAAAAGAAACTATAGGGATGCAGCTTGCCATCATCAGATGATCATTGTGAGAGAACGGCTCCCGCTCCTGAGTCCGAGGCGTCGACCTCCAACACGAACTGACTGGAGGGATCTGGATGCTTAAGAATAGGTGCTTGGGCGAACTTCTCCTGGAGCACGCGGAAGGCGTGATCTGCAGCGGAGTTCCAGTGGAAAGTGACCATGGTTGACGTCAGTGCAGTCAAAGGGGCAGCAGTCTGGCTGTAGTTCCGGATGAAGCGACGGTAGAAGTTTGCGAAGCTGAGGAACCGCTGAAGCTGTTTTCTTGAGTCCAGAACGGGCCATTCCAACACTGCCCTCACCTTCTCCGGGTCAGCACGGACCTGTCCACCCTTTAGAATAAAACCTAAGAAGGTTACGGTAGACTGATGAAATTCACATTTTCCTGCTTTCACAAACAGTCTGTTCTCCAGTAAACGTTGCAAAACCAAGCGTACGTGTTGCTGGTGATCCTTCAAGTCCTTAGAGTAATTCAAGATATCATCCAGATAAACAAACACAAAAATGTTCAAAAAATCCCTGAGCATGTCATTCACGAGTGCCTGGAACACAGCGGGGGCATTGCAGAGGCCAAAAGGTATGACTAAATACTCAAAATGCCCAAGCGGAGTCTTAAAAGCCGTCTTCCACTCGGCCCCCTGGCGGACCCTAACTAGGTGATAGGCATTTCTGAGGTCTAGTTTGGTGAGTACTTTGGCTTCCACCAGCTCAAAAGCTGAAGAGAGCAGAGGAAGGGGATACTTGTTCTTAACAGTAATATTGTTAAGGCCCATATAATCAATACAGGGCCTTAAGGTATCATCCTGCTTGCTAACGAAAAAGAAACCTGCACCAAGGGGAGAAGAAGAGGGACGAATGAGACCAGTAGCTAAGGATTCATTGATGTACTTCCCCATAGTCTTCTGCTCGTGACTAGAAATAGGGTACAACCTACTAGTGGGTAAGGTGACTCCTGGAAGTAACTCAATAGCACAATCATAGGGCCGGTGCGGGGGTGACAAAAATGCCTTGGCCTTGCTAAACACTTGTTTTAGGTCTGGTAAATCTGAGGGACCCGGGACAGATCAGAAAACTCACACTCAACCACAGCCAGAACAACAGGCGTAGGAACAACAGCAGCTTGCAGACAGGTAGTGTGGCAAATAGTGGACCAGGACTCTATCCTACCCTTGACCCAATCCAAGTGAGGATTATGTTTACTGAGCCACGGGAAACCCAGCACCAAAGCATGTGAAGCTATAGGAAAAACAAAAAAATAAATTAACTCACGATGGTTGCCAGATAACAGGAGCATAATAGGCTTAGTCTGATGTGTAATGCGAAAAAGTTCCTGACCATTAAGACCCGTGACAAGACGTGAAGAGGCTAAAGGCACCGTTTCAATGCGAGCCGTCCTCACTAACCCAGAATCTATGAGATTCTGTTCGCTTCCTGAATCCACCAGTGATTAGGAACCTGCTGGTTAAGTTGTAACGTCGCATTTAAACAAAATCTAAGGGATTGGGGTGAACTAGACTGGTCCGCCAGTACATCTCCAACTACCGACGGACCTGGGCTTTTGGCCGAGGTGGACAGGTAGGGCAATCTGCTATTAAATGTTCTGGAGAACCACAGTAAAAGCATCGCCTGGCCTGCCAACGCTTCTGCCTCTCCTCACTGGAGAGGTGCATACCCACCTGCATGGGTTCTGTCTCACCAGTAGGTTCTGCAGAAGGAGACTTAGAGCTGCAGGTAGCGGAAAGCGCTGGTGGAGCACGGACAAAACTGCGCTCATACCTGGGCTTCCTCCTCTCTCTTAACCGACTATCTATTATGATGGCCTTAGCAATAAACTCCTCCAGTGAGTCCGATTCATCCACTAAAACAAGTTCATCCTTTAATGCATCATCTACAGCATGAAAAAACACTGACTTAAGTGCCGGCAGTCCCAGCCAGACGCTGTTGCTAGGATACAAAAATCAACTGCAAACTCGATAAGCGGTCTACCCTGCTGCTTGATAGTCCATAATTTTCTATCTGAAGCCACATAATCTGTCAAAAGAAAAATTACGTCTACACTCCTTTTCAAAATCGGAAAATGTTCAACCAAACTGGGCACAACTTGGAAAACGGGACTCAGCCCATCTAAGTGCTTTACCTGACAAAAGATCTAATATATAAGATATCTTGGAGTCATCATGTGGGAAAGAATGGGGAGAACGGTTAAACACTAAAGCAGATTGAAGCAAAAAACCTTTACAATCAGAAGATTCACCTGATATTTCTCAGGACAGGGGGAAATGACGTCACGGGCAAAAGGTAGACGCTGGGTCTCAGGATTTGCTACAGCGGTCTCTATCGGTGGAGTTGGGGTCTTGTTGAGCGTAAGCTGTAACATGGCAGTTACCTGTTCGAGTTGGTGATTTACTTGGCGTTGCTGCTCGGCTAAGGAACGTAAGGAGGAATCATGAGACTGAATAAGGTTAGTATGATCGGATAGAATTCCCTAAAACGCCTCTGCTGGGTTAGGTTGACTCGAGTATCCTGTCATAGTGTTACGCAAGGATCTGACCCACATGCAGAATGACGCTTAAGGGGAAAACCAAAAACAATTTTAAGAAGTTTATTTAAATGAGTAAACAGGAACGGAGTGCAGGAACAACTGTAGGAGGGGAAATGACAGGTAAGTGATGAAGCAAACGAAGCTGGATAAATAATTGTGCAATGTCTCTTACTAGGTGGGAAGTGGTTGACGCCAGGAGGAGAGGTATACGGACTGGAGCAAACAATGGTGACAATGAAGACGGCAAGTCCAAAGTTCACTTAGATCCAGAGACTCTTGTACTTGGCGCGTAGGCGGTTTGTTAGCGGTTCAGTGGAGGGTGGACAGGTGGGGATGAGTGAGCACGACGAAGTTCGAGGTACAGGAGCCCCCACCAGAAGGGTTTCCCGGGTTTTTGGGTAGACTTGTAGATCCGTAGGTGAATGTATCCTTAGGAGATCTCAGGAACGAAGGTAGCTTAAAGGTTAGGCCACTGGGGCCAGCGTGGGTATCCTCCAGGTAGTCGCCGGTGAGTTCACTAGAAAAAGCAAAGAGTGGTTAAACCTGGTCGAAGACAAAGTGTACTTAGCTTGGAACGTAGGTTGGCTGAGTAGCTACACTGAGGCTAATACTCAAGCGATGAGATGCTGGCTGCCTCCTGCTTAAGTACTCCAGGCTCAATCTCCGGGAATGGGAAACACCTGTCTCACCACAGTCACAACACATCAGCGCCTACTAGGAATGAAAACAATAAACAATACACGCAAAACTCCAGCCCCGACACTGAGCATGTTTCAAGCTTTAAATACTATAGAAGCACTGAAATCGACACCGTGGTCCCACAGCGAGGTGTAGACGTTCCTGTGCTTGGTGGCTGAGAAGAAGATACAGAGGGAGCTAGGCGGAGAAACATGAAACAAGAAAGTATTCAAAGAGGTGTCTGAGCTAATGAGCTAACGGCTGCTCACAGCTACCAGTGAATATCAAAGCAATGCTGGGAGAAGCTAAAAAAGTTGAAAAGCAATTACCAGACCATCAGGAATCACAGGTGTTTTTTTTGTTGTTGTTTTTTTTAATAAAAGGTACATAAAAATGTATATAAATTGAGTTATTTGCTCTCTGTTGTAGGAGGCTGTCTCATTTTGCTTCTTGTCCACAATTTGTAATTTGCAGTCAGTAATAAAAATTTTTGGCTTATGTGCTTGCATAATGATTTTCTATGTTTTTCTGAGCATATACTGGTGGGAGGAGTAATTGGTAATACCCAAGTATTTGTTATTGAAGTCTTTGTGCATTAATGGCTCATATTTAAGAAAATGTAACCTAAATAAGTTAATTTCCATTCTAGTTGGAACCATCAGAAACACAGCTCTGTTCTTGGTTGTGCCAGTGCAGAAGAAACTCTTTAGTGATAGCATTCTTATGTCAAGGAATTATGTGACATGCAAGTACCTATATTTCCTGACACCAGGCTATTGTTTAACAGAACTTTATTTGTTTTAACCAACTACTTTATGGTTCATAATTCTGTTGATCATATCAAACCAGACCAAAAGTGATTTATCCTGTCCTATAACTGTTTCCTTTAGTATTATATTTGTCATATGTACAAAACAAAAGTAGAGATATTTTAAAAAAACACTAAAGTTTATTTTTAAAATTCATAGTGAGGGACCATAATACATGTTTGGGCTTAGGGCTAGGAAGGCAACAAGAATATTTTATAGTTGCAGCAGCACAAATCTCCTGCTCACACACCTAAATACAGTTGCGATGCTGACTCCAAAAAGATGTACGCTGTACTCTTAGCCTGTAGCTAGACCCACCATGCAATGAGGTTAAAACATTCTACTGCAGTCAAAACAACTTTTTATGTATTTTCAATGAAAATCAGCTCTATGGCATCACTCCCATATTGTCTAGTCTTCCTGCTGTAATCCAAATCATGCTTTGACACTTCCCATATGATGCTCCCACTGAGGCGAGCCTACCCCTAAAATGTCTTCATGCGCCACTACCCTGCTTTAGGCCATGATTCACCGACATGCATAGCCTCCACTTCCATTCTCTCTTTCACGTCTGTTTAAACTCAGCCACTCCTTTTCCTTGCAAGCTTGTTTTTACTTGACCTGATGATGTCTTGTTGCTCCCTCTGATGTCCCTATTGATTTGAATTTCCTGTTACAGTCATATTGTTGTTCCTCCATCAAGTAGTTTCATTTATTTTTCTAAAGCTAAAAGTAACAACAAATGCATTTCAAGATTTTTGTCCCAATTAGATATTTTTTAACTAGTTTGACTTTTTATCTTTTTCTCATGTTTGTGTTTTTATATTTTAAGCTATTGGCAATGAGTATATCCTGCAGCATCCCCTGTATCAACTGAAATTGAAAGATGCACACATCAATATGCTGTAATCAGCAAAGCCAGTCCCCAAAGTCAGCCTCAATAAATGTTCTTATGCCTTCAGTATTGATCTTTGTGTCCAGCAGGCTGAACAACAAGACTGTGTTAATACTGTTATATCTACAATCAAAGATGGGATAAATTAAGGTGACAAACATACTTTGATCATTGATATCTTTCACATTTGGTTCTTTGTTACTTGAAAACCCTTGATGAATTATCCCTATCTCACTTCTCAGTGTAACTCCTACGTTTATTGGTAGTCAGTTTAACGTAGCATTTAAAACATGTGCCACTGCAAAATGGGATAGTGTTTTAAGAAACTGATATGTCATCAAATTTTACTAACTTTTTAGAGCAGACAGACGGACACAACAGATACAATGTCAATAAGCCTTTATATTGACGTTATGACGTTATTATATTGCCTTTATATTTATATAGTTTTAACTGTATATTTCCAAATGTATTTTTGTCAGCTATATGTTTGTCTATGTGTCACACCTTTCCACCAAGGCAAATGTGTGAAACACTATTTAGCAATAAAGTTTTTTCTGATTCTGATTATATTTACCACACCTAACCAGCCAAAACAGGGAAACCATGTAAGGTAAATAGTTATTACACCAGCAGCGAACGTCAACATATTGAACATTTTAAGAATATTAAAAAAGGTAATCAGTGGAGACAATAGATTTCTATCTTTGCTTATTAGATGTAATTAATTGATAAAATAATTAGCATTAAATTAAATATCTTAATGCAGAAAAACAGTGCTTTTCCACATTTTCTTTGTTTGTTGAGAAGATATAAAAACAAAACTTGGTGGTTTACATCGCTTTTAATCAGGACATACACGAGTTTTAAGAATAATCAATTACAATATTAGATGTTAATGAATCAGGATACTTTAAACAAGCATTTACAGTGATTTTTGTAACTGTGTCATTATTTAACAGAGAAAATCTCTTATTTGTAAGTGTATTTAATAGCTGTTCTTTTCCTTGTCTGCACAGAGGAAAAAAAATCTACATTTTCTTAAAGGTCAGAAAGCTGTGCCTGGGTACCCTTCACTTACACAGAAAGAAGCTCCCTGATCCAAATGTGCAAAATCTAGGGTTGGATGTAAGAATGAGGGCAATTGGTGAAATGGGCCTTAGCCTAAAAATAATTTTTGAAAGGTTATAAGCAGCTAACATCTAACCTGCTGTGGATTCCAAACTCTTGCCATCATTTGGTATAAATCCAGATTAGTTTCCCCCAGTGGCTAAAGCAGAGGGACAAATACTACAGAGGACTTTTAAACTCCTAAAACAATTCCAATCTCAAAAATCTCTTGAATCTCACTGAATCTATGCAAAAGCTTATTTTATTTATTTTTTGTCATTACATATCTTATTGTTAACCTTCAATATATATATACTGAACAACAGAGAAGAAAAGCATTTTGACATTTCAACCTATTTCCATCCTTCCAACCCTTCCTTCACCATCCTGTCTGCTTTCTATTCAGACAGACATTCTGATCTCAAAATGTAGTCTTTTGTATCTGATATTAGAATTGAACACATTGACATCGTCCTCGGAGGTGCATAATTACTCCTAGCGAAGGAGGTTGAAGGTGGTGCAAAACCAATGATTTTCCTGAGCAAAACATGCATAGGATAATGGAAGATATGACGAATTTTCAGTCAGAGTTACCATCTAACATAAAAGCAAAGTAAAAAGAGTAAAAAGCCGAAATATCACAGCAGTCTAAGAGAATGCTTTTTGTTTTCTTTTATTTTCACAACAACCTGAAATGCTTTACATGTTCCATTCTCAGTTTGTTTAACACAGGAAGATCAATGGTGTTGCACCGCATCCTACCTCCATTTCAAGTGTGAATAAATCTTCAGCTTACTTTCAGACAGCGTAACAATGCAGCTTGACCAAGATTTAATAATTTATAGACTCACATTTTCTTAAACTGTTATGGTATTTTTGAGAGTAGAGCTGTTTTAAAACAGCAAAAGCTAATTTTGGTCTTGGATTGTCTCAGAATACTATATAAAGACAGTTTTCTATTGCAGGCAAGATATTAACTTCTTACAACCTTCTAATAGAACTTCTCTAAGACATCCTTACCTATCCTTTTAAAGACAGCAGATTTCAGCTGCAACTCATTTTTTAAAAATTTTAACAGTTTTTTTGATAGAAATTCTTATGCCCTTCATATGTTTAATTAGACGAAAAGGGATGATTCGCTTTACCTGACTTTACAGGAAACCTTGTAAAACAGATAAAAAAGAAAAATGATAAATAGAACCTCTGGCCAAACCTGGACCTGATGGTACACATTCACACAAAACTCATACTCATACTCGTACTCGTACTCGTACTTGTACTCGTATACGTCGTCTTCCGCTTATCCGGAACCGGGTCACGGGGGCAGCAGACTCAGCAGAGACACCCAGACGTCCCTCTCCCCAGACACCTCCTCCAGCTCCTCCGGGGGGAGCCCAAGGCGTTCCCAGGCCAGCTGAGAGACATAGTCCCTCCAGCGTGTCCTCAGCCGTCCCCTGGGTCTCCTCCCGGTGGGACGTGCCTGGAACACCTCCCGAGGAAGGCGTCCAGGAGGCATCCGGTATAGATGCCCGAGCCACCTCAACTGGCTCCTCTCGATGTGGAGGAGCAGCGGCTCTACTCCGAGCCCCTCCCGAATGGCCGAGCTCCTCACCCTATCTCTAAGGGAGAGCCCGGCCACCCTGTGGAGGAAGCTCATTTCAGCCGCTTGTATCCGGGATCTCGTTCTTTCGGTCATGACCCAAAGTTCATGGCCATAGGTGAGGGTAGGAACGTAGACCGACCGGTAAATCACTTTTCGGCTCAGCTCTCTCTTCACCACAACGAACCGGCACAGCGCCCCCATTACTGCGGCAGCCGCACCGATCCGTCTGTTGATCTCCCGCTCCATTCTTCCCTCACTCGTGAACAAGACCCCGAGATACTTGAACTCCTCCACTTGAGGCAGGAACTCCCCTCCAACCTGAAGAGGAAAAGGCCACCCTTTTCCGGTTGAGTACCATGGCCTCTGACTTGGAGCAGCTGATCCTCATCCCAGCCGCTTCACACTCGGCTGCGAACCGCCCCAGCGCATGCTGTAGGTCTTGGCTAGAGGGGGCCACCAGGACCACGTCATCTGCAAAAGAAGAGACGAAATCCACTGGTCCCCCAAACCAGACCCCCTCCGGCCCTTGGCTGCGTCTAGAAATCCTGTCCATAAAAGTTATGAACAGGACCGGTGACAAAGGGCAGCCCTGCCGGAGTCCAACATGCACCGGGAACAGGTCCGACTTGGTGCCGGCAATGTGGACCAAACTCCTGCTCCGCTCGTACAGGGACCGGATGGCCCCTAATAAAGGGCCCCCGATTCCATACTCCTGGAGCACCCTCCACAAGGCATCACGAGGGACACAGTCGAATGCCTTCTCCAGGTCCACAAAACACATGTGAACCGGTTGGGCAAACTCCCATGAGCCCTCGAGTACCCTGTAGAGGGTATAGAGCTGGTCCAGTGTTCCACGGCCGGGACGAAAACCCCACTGCTCCTCCTGAAGCCGAGGTTCGACTATTGGCTGGACTCTCCTCTCCAATACCCTGGCGTAGGCCTTACCAGGGAGGCTGAGGAGTGTGATCCCCCTGTAGTTGGAACACACCCTCCGGTCACCCTTCTTATGAAGGGGGACCACCACCCCGGTCTGCCAGTCCAGAGGCACTGTCCCCGACCGCCATGCATTGTTGAAGAGGCGTGTCAACCATGACAGCCCCACAACATCCAGAGATTTGAGGTACTCAGGGCGGATCTCATCCTCCCCCGAAGCCTTGCCACCGCGGAGCTTTTTAACCACCTCGGTGACTTCAGCCTGGGTGATGAAAGAGTCCAACCCCGAGTCCCCAGCCTCTCTTTCCACCAGGGAATGCGTGATGGCAGGATTGAGGAGATCCTCGAAGTACTCTTTCCACCGCCCGATAATGTCCCCAGTCGAGGTCAGCAGCCTCCCACTCCCACTATAAACAGTGTTGGCGAAGCACTGCTTCCCCCTCCTGAGGCGCCGGACGGTTTGCCAGAATCGCTTCGAGGCCGACCGCGTAGTCTTTCTCCATGGCCTCACCGAACGCCTCCCACGCCCGGGTTTTTGCCTCTGCCACAGCCCAGGCCGCAGCACGCTTGGCCTCACGGTACCCGTCAGCCGCCTCAGGAGTCCCACAAGCCAACCACAGCCGATAGGACTCCTTCTTCAGCTTGACAGCATCCCTTACTGCCGGTGTCCACCACCGGGTTCTGGGATTGCCGCCGCGACAGGCACCGCAGACCTTACGGCCGCAGCTACGGGCAGCAGCATCGACAATAGATGCGGAGAACATGGTCCACTCGGACTCTATGTCTCCAACATCCCCTGGAATCTGGTCAAAGCTCTCCCGGAGGTGGGAGTCGAATACATCCCTGGCCGAGGGCTCCGCCAGGCGTTCCCAGCAGACCCGCACTATGCGCTCGGGCCTGCCAAGTCTGTCCGGCTTTCTCCTCCTCCAGCGGATCCAACTCACCACCAGGTGGTGATCAGTGGACAGCTCAGCCCCTCTCTTCACCCGAGTGTCCAAAACATGCGGCCGAAGGTCTGATGATACGACAACAAAGTCGATCATTGACCTCCTGCCTAGGGTGTCCTGGTGCCAAGTGCACTGATGGACACCCTTATGATTGAACATGGTGTTCATTATGGACAATCCGTGACTAGCACAGAAGTCCAGTAACAAAACACCACTCGGATTCAGATCGGGGAGGCCATTCCTCCTGATCACGCCTCTCCAGGTGTCACTGTCATTTCCCACGTGGGCGTTGAATTCCCCCAGCAGAATAATGGAGTCCCCGGGAGGGGCACAATACAGCACCCCCGACAGGGACACCAAGAAGGCCGGGTACTCCGCACTATCGCTCGGCCCGTAGGCCGAAACGACAGTCAGAGACCTATCCCCGACCCGAAGGCGCAGGGATGCGACCCTCTCATCCACCGGGGTAAACCCCAACACGAGACGGCTGAGCTGGGGGGCAACAAGCAAACCCACCCCAGCCCGCCGCCTCTCCCCGTGGGCCACTCCAGAGTAGAAGAGAGTCCAGCCCCTCTCAAGGAGATGGGTTCCAGAGCCCACGCTGTGCTTGGAGGCGAGCCCGACTATTTCTAGTCGATATCTCTCGACCTCCCGCACATGCTCAGGCTCCTTCCCCCCCAGCGAGGTAACATTCCACGTCCCTAGAGCCAGCCTAAGCATCCGGGGATCGGGCCACTGAGGTCTCCAACTTCGTCCGCCACCCAATCCTCTTTGCACCGGTCCCTCACGGTTCCCCCTGGAGGTGGTGGGCCCACTGGGGGATGGCCTCGCGTCTCTCGTTTGGGCTTGGCCCGGCCGGGTCGCGCGAGGAGAAACCCGGCCACCAGGCGCTCTCCGACGAGTCCCGACCCCAGGCCTGGCTCCAGGGTGGGACCCCGGCTCCGCCGTACCGGGCGACGTCACGTGCCTCGATATATTTGTCCTCATGAAGGATTCTTCATGAGGACAAAATAGACAAAATAGAACCTCTGGCCAAACCTGCACCTGATGGTACACATTCACACAAAACATTGACAAAATGAGAACTAATGGTGGGAGGTGGAATGTGATGAGTACACAATCGCACAATTGTGGAATTGTGCAATCTGGGCATTCTTATTGTCACTTGGAGGTATACACCCATACAGATACACAACTAAAGGTCAGACCCATGTGTGCACATGAACAGCTTAATTTTAATCTAAACGCTAATGCAGTTCACACTTATTAATGCGAGAAACAGGAGCACATTGTGTGCCGTCTGTCTGGCGTCAACCTGGCACTATTCAGACAGCCATCTCTAGAGGCTGAGGAGGGAGCCAATCACAACTGCCTGTCAGCAGCATTCATTATCACCCACACAAAAACAAACACACACACATGTGCACAAAGAAAAAAAACACACACACACATTTGGTAAGGCCACAGACTGTGAGAGGATGTGTACACGTGCATGTGTGTAATCAAATGTAAATGTTGTTCATACCAAATAAAACAACAGTAATTAATAAAAAGAAAATCTGAATTAGTCTAATTGTCTAATTATACCTTGATGAAACTTGAGAAATGCTACTAATCATAACAATTTGGCATTTGGAGGTGCAAGCTACTGTATATTATCTCTAATTAACATGGGGTTCATTTCATTTCTATACCAACGTTCTGTGCAGAAGCTAGTTTTTTCTAAGTCATTGTATATCTTCTAATTACCATATTGAATACATAAACAAACACATAATTCTGATTAATTGGATCAATTTTGTGTTTTTGCTTTTTCTATATTCTAAAATTTAAGCCATAATCATTTAATGGCTTATATTTTACAAATGTAATTTTATATTGCTCAGTTAATTAAAGAACACATTACTTTAGCTAAAAATGTATCAATTTCAATTGAAGATTTTTATTAATAAATTAGAAATAAATTAGTTTCCAAAAAAGTCCACTGACTGTCTTGGATAAAGCCTGCTCAGTAGCTTGCTTGATACACGTTAGCTTTTTGTAGAGGGGACCTTTAGAGAAGGGTGGGCTTAATGAAACTGTAGTTTAAAAATTAGTTTACAAAAACAGTTTAAAGACATGTTGAATTGTACACCTCATGTTAAGTTAGAACTTTATGAATGACAATAAAGAAGGCCCCTTAAAATACTTTCAAGCTTTCTACATCATTTTAGTAATTTATGCAATATTTTTACATTTTGTCCTATAGTCACCCTTTGTGTTAGCTTCAGTGCTTTATTAAGTTTACTAAAGGTAAAAAAAACTTTTACTTCTGTGATGCCTCTTGCATAATGATAGTATAGACTTAAATGCACTTTGATCGTACAGTAGAACATTGAACCAAATCACAGCAGCAGGTCCCCATCTGAACAGGTAAAATATCCAAAATGAATGTTTTTGGGTGATCCAGTAAAAATCTGGACTTTCGATTGAGATGTTGGGACATGACCCTAAACAGGTCATTCTCGCTTGTGCCTCAGTTACAACAAAGAAGAGTGGGGCACAATTCCTCCACAGTCATGTAAAAAACTCATTGCCAGTTATCTCAAAAACTTGAAGGCAGTTCTTGCCACCTTGGGTGGAACCCTCAGCTATTAGGTTTAGGTGGAAATTATTTTTTCTTTACTCGCTCTGTCTAAAACCTGTTTGATGATCTGAAATATTTAAGTTTGACCAAACAACGCAAACAGAAAACAATGTGTAAGTTGGCAAATCTCTTTTTAAGACAGTGTAGTCCAGACAGAGCTGGAGGAAGCAGTAAAAATTGTTTCATTGTTGCTGTGGTTTCAAGCCAACAAAACAAAACTGGGCATGTGTGAAAAGGCCTTGGTTCGTCATCTTTTCTCTTAATCTTGGTTTACTTGTCGACACAGTTACAACGGTATATCACCAGATGGAGTTTTAAATGTCTTCTCTTCGGAAAGCATTTTTTGATCACTTTTTTTCACTTCATCTCGTTATGTGTGCAAAAGGTGCAAAGGCAGAAAGAAAAACTTTGCTTCCTAAAGTGCCTGTGTTTGCCTTGAATTTGTATTGTCACACTTTTTTTTATTAGCTCATGAACACTTTCATTGTGGGCGCTTCTGAAAGGGGTTTTCTCATAAACTGATATCTGACACCTGACGTAAAAGCTGATAAGCCGCAGAGTTAAACAGTCTCTGATGTCACAAACCGGACATGAGCATGTGAAACTGTCACGCCATGGTGAAAACATCAACACCTACACAACTGAGCCACCAAATGTTTTCCATTGCAACAAAAGAAGCACCCACCCCCAATCCATGTGCACACTGAAGCACCCTTTAACTCATTTTTTACCCCCCTCTGATAGCTCATGAGGGCTTAGACAATTTGTTTTTGTCAGAACCTTTTGAATTGTTGTGGCTGATCATTTATTTATAAGTTATTGATTGGCTTCTTCGAACCAGTACATCCTCACATACATTTTAACTATCTCTTCTGCTTTTTTCACACTGAAACTGGGTGAAATGTGCGAAACAAAGAAAAAAAATCTCTCCTTCTGTTCTTGTTTTGTCTTTCTTCTTATCTCTCACACACTCACTCACACATGTTTGACCCTGTTGCCTATTTTTTCCATCACAGTTAACCTTTGCTCACCTTGTAGTTTTCCTTTCAGTTTCTTGCACCCTTATCTAAAAGACCTCTTCCCCTTTAAATCCATTTATCTATCTCTCCCAATTTTCTGTCCTTACCCTACTCGGCACCTTACCACCAATTCTTCTTTCTTTAATCATTTTGTTTTAAATTCTGACTTCATCTGCCCCCTTCATGCCTCTTTCTCCAGTTTATCCTTCCTCCCTCTGCTTCACTACCTTCTTAATCCCCCGCCACCACTTCTCTCTCAGTTGCACTTATCCCATTTTCTCCATCTATCCTCATTTAATTCAGAAACTCAATCAATTAGGTCTTTTCTCTGCAAAACCAACAAAAAACCTATGCATCTGCATGTTATCCATGTGCCCCTCCAACAGTCCCCCTATTACACATCCCTCCCTCCTACTATCCTGCGATCTCTATGCTCTGTTTGTTCAAGTCCTTTTCTAGCGAAGACGGTCTTCTAACATATCTTGCTACACTTTTGTCTATACTGAGGTCTGGATGCACACACTGAGTACAAACACACTGACTAATAAACTAATAAAATTGCATGCAAAAAGTACACATAGCCTTCTGTAAAGGCTTCAATCTCTTCTGTCCTTTGCAATGTTCTCTTAATTCTCCAGATTAGCCTTTAGCCTTTAACACTCTCTCTCTCACACACGTTAACCACTGTCAGTTTATTTTTCTTTGTAGTTAATATATTTTTGTGAATCATGCTGATAGGGAAAAAAAGGATCATCTAACCATTTAAATTGTCCAGTTCTGCTTTTACTTTAATTACCTTCACTACATTAGTAATTGTTAAAGTGCCTGATGAAACTGTAGTTTGTGTCTAGGGTTATGAATTAGCTTTGAATTCCAGGACTATACCAGGTGGTTTGTAAGAAGTCTGGAGTGGAATTGAGCATCTCTATTTTAAAACCCTGCAGACGTAAACTGGTCAGACCTCTGCTGAATTATTCTACACTGAACACAATTTTTATAATAACACAACCTACAAGTAGTTTCCTTATATTTGATACTGTTGAAATTAATCTATTCTAATTAGTTTCGGTCATGATCAGTTATGAGCAATATTCTTAAATTTGTAATGTTTCTGATATTTCACATAAATTTTTTTTTTCTTTTTGCAGAAAAGGCTTTATCGGTTAAGATGAGGTGGTGATCACGGATGAAGGTAATGGTCCAGGGTGCCATTCAGGCAGCAACTGGCACTGTCAGGGCTACAAATATTACAGAACAAATTTTGATTGGTTAAACTGTATTTTGACAAAAGTTGGCAAACTTCCCCCAAATCCCCTTTTAAGTAGAGAATAAAACCCCGAAGGTTTTTTTGGCCCAAATTTTCTCCAAAAATTTTTTAGAAAAAGGCCCCTTTGCAAAAACTTTAGTTTGGGGGTTTTAATTATCCTTTTGTATACCAAACTCCCAAAAAAACATTCCCCCAATTTTTTTTCCCCTTGGGTCCGGGCTTTGGGGCCCAGCGGAGGAATTAGGGACTTGCCCTTTTTTTATTTTGAGTTTGATTTTCCCGGCCCCGGGGCCCCACCGGGAAGTTCTTTTTGTTTCCCTTTTTTCAAGAACCAAAAAATATCACCGGGTTGGGGTTGGCCCGGGAAAGAACTTTTGGGGGTTTAAAGCCCTTTTTTAAAACGTTTCTTCCCTTTTTAAAATTTTTAACCCTTTTTAAAATTTGCTGGGAAAAGGGGTTCGGTCTAATGGGTTTAACCAAGTTATTCCTTTTTTGGCCCCTTTAAATAAAGGGAGTCGGCCAAAATTTTACAAAGGGGTTTCCAAAAAAGAATTTTCCTTTTAGTGGGGATAATTTGTTGGGGGTTTCGTGAATTGGTTGGGGGATCTTGGAATCCTTGGTTTTTAAAAAGGATTGCGTTAATTTAAAGGGGTTCACCCGTGACATTTTAAACAGCAAGGAATTCGAGTTTTTCCCCTTGTGTTAAAAATTCATGAAGCTAGAGGAAAAACGTTTTTTTTTTGTTTTGCCTTTTTTCAATGTTCCCTTTTTATGCTTTTTTAAAATTCAAACCAATGTTTTTGATTTTCATTTAAGGAGTGTGGGGGGGTTTTTGGAAATTAGTTTCCTTAATTTTCCTTTGGTTTTAAAATTTCCCCCAAGGAAAGGAATTTTTTTGAAAACTTTTGTGTAATCGCTTTTTTGGTTTTTTGTTGGGGTGCCAAATTTTTCATAAAAATAATTAACCCTAAAACAAAAAAATAAATTTTAAAAAAAGGGGTACAATGAAATTTTTTGGCAATTTTTTTACCCCTTTTCGCTTTTAGGTTGTTTTTTTTGGGTTTTGTTTTAAAAAAAGAGCTGGTTCCCCTCTTTTCCCCTTCTTTCTTTCTTAAAATCATCTTCCAAAAAACCAGTTACTGTTCATAAAAAAATTCACAAACCAAAAGTTAAAAACAAAGGTTGCCTTTAACCCCAGAACCTGGTGAATGCATTTTTGGGGAAAACACCAAAACCCCAACTACAACCCAAAAATAAAACTCTAAAATAAATGGGTAAAAAACTTATTAACAACCCCGGACCCGCCCCTTCCCTTTAAGGGGGGAAAAACAAAGGGGGTTCATTTAATAAAAGGAGGAAAGGGCAGAACCGAAAAGGGGTGTGGTTATGTTTTAGGTCATTAAAAGGGAAGCCAACAAAAAGGGGGGTTTTCAAGGTTGGGGTTAGCCCCCAGGAGGAAAAAGGTGAAAGGCGGGGAAAAACCCTATTTTTAATGAAATTTTTATGTTTTTGTGGTATAAAAAAAGAGGGGGTGAAAGGGGGGTGGGCTTTTTAAATTTTCAGATGGGGTAAAAAATTTAAGCCTTGTTGGGGGGGAAAAAAAAACTTGGGGGGGTTAGTTATATTGGAAGGGTTTAAAATCTGGCAGAAAGTGAAACCAAAAAAATTTCTCGGGGTTTTAAACTTTAAAAAGAAACGAAAAAAAAATATTTTTTTTCGGAAAAGTAAATTTTTTTGGTTTCCGGGAAGGTTCCAAAAAAGTAAAAAGTTTAAAGTCTGGGGTCCTTTAATTGGGTATAAGAAAGGTAGAATGGTTTTTAAGGGGGGAATTGGTTAATGGAAGGGGACTCTTTGAACAAATTAGGGGGTTTTTTTTAAAAAGAAAAAAGGAAGAGACCAAAAGGGGAATAAGCTGTCATAAGATTACTACTAGGAATGTTGTTGGATCGGGTAAAAAAAAAAGGGGAAATAATGGTTGGTTATCAATTAAATTTAAAAAATTGGAAAAACTATAAGGGAACCACGACCTTTTTGGAAAACCGGGGGAAAAGAATTTGGGATGGCCCCAGGGGTTTTTGGAAATCCCGGTTAAAAAAAGTTTCTCCCGGAAAGGGGGTGGGGAGCCCTTCAAGGGGGGGGCCAAAAAAATTTCAAAAAACTTGCCAAAACAAGGAAAAAGGCAAAAAATTTACACCAATGCTCATACTTTCCAAAACAATTTAAAAAAATTAAATAATATTTTACTTTCTAAACATTGGGAAGGGGAAATTTAAGAAGGGCACCCAAACCCCGGTTTTTTTTGGAAAACAAGTTGACTTTGGCCAAAAAAAAATCTTAAGGGGGCCCCTGGGGGGAATACGAAAAATTAAAAAAGTTTATGATATACCCAAACTCAGCCCAAAAAAATTGCCAAACCAAAAAAATAACTGCAACAAAGGGGGGGGGCCAAAGGGAAGGTTCCCCAAACCTGCAACCGGGAAGAAATTTTTTAATGGAATTTTCAAATAGGTTAAGGCAGGGGGGTTTTTCCCCAAAGGGAGAATTTCCCTTAAAAAGGCAAATAAGAAATAAAGGCCAAAAAGGGTTTTTTATTTGCGGGCAAGAATTGACGTTCTTGGAAATAAAAAGGGGCCCTTGGTTTTTAATAAAAGGGTGGTTGGAAAAAAAATTTAAAAACCCCCGTCCCAAATGAACATTGCCATTAAAAAAACAAAAAAAAAAAACTAGTAATTATTAATAAGAATTAAAATGAAAGGGGGGTTTTTGGGGTTTCACAAAATTCCCCTTCTTTTTTTAAATGTTTTTAGGGTGCAAAGGGGGGTTTTAAAATGTTTTCCCCAAAAAAAAGGGCCTTTTTTAAAAAGGGCTTTGGTCAAAAATGGTTTTACGGGATGATTGCAGTCAAAGGGAGAAGTTTTCCTTTTTCTGAAAAGTTCCGGGACAATTCCCAATGAGGCCATGAAAAAATCAGGAGAAAATCACTGTATCTGAAGGGTCTTTCGCCCTTTTAAGGTGGGGGGGCCTGATAGCCCGTTTTTTAATTTTAGCCCCAAAATGTAAGGGAAAAAACCAGTTTCTGTATTGTTGTGATTTTTAAATTTTAGAATTTGTATTAAGGGAAAAAAAAGTAGGGAAAAAAAATAGGGCTCCCCCCTTTTTTTTAGAGGCCAAAAATGCCCTTTTTTTTCTTTCTGCCTGTCTCTTCCCATTAAACAAAACATGATAAAATTTTAAAAAATGATTTATCCTTCTCTCAAACCCCCCAGAGAACTTTCAGACTGACCACAAAATAAAATTCTTTTGACTTGAAGGGCCCCCGCCGTGGGGGTTTTCCCCGTTTCAACCCCGGGGGGCACTTACGAAATTTTTTTTCCCAAAGCCCGTAAACCTTTTTAAAAATTGTGGTTTAGGAAATTTTTAGTTGATGGACCCTTTAAAGGTTATAGGGGAAAGTTTCTGTTTTTTTTTAAAAAAACCATTTTTTCCCAATTAGGTATTCCCTGTAATAAAACATATTTGTTTCCCCGGGGCATCAGTGTTTAAAAATGCTTTCTATTTTTTCCAAAAGCTTATTAAATTTTGGGTTTCCCTTTTTCCCGTTTAAAAAAACCCCTTTTTTTATGGGTAGGAGGGTTCCCAAGTTTCAGTCCTTTAAGGGCTCTGTCCTGCAAATTTTTGAGGTTTTCCCCTTTTAAAAACCCACGAATCAAAGAAAAGGCCCCGTTACCCGGGGGAGTTGGAAAAAGAAAGGGGTTATAAGGGAAATCCAGCCCATTTGTTTTCAAGTGGGATGCATCTAAAAGTTGCATAGTACCATAGTAGCTCTCGGGGGCTGGAGTTGGGCACCCCTGTAACATCATCAGTGCTCTGGAGCTTTCACTCACAGAGTCAAAATAATGCAAATATTTTGCAAATGTTGTGGAACAAAAGAAAAACTGATTATTAGATGCAATCTATCATTACCTTTTTCCTTTAGAGCCAACAAAAAAGTAAACTTTAAAAATAGTGACTGAATACTTAAAGAAGTACCTAATTGCCTGATGTTTGAAACTACTAATGTTCCATTACTAGTTCCTACCAGTGGCGATTGCTCTAAGACTGCAAGGGAAGCTCAGCTTCCCCTAAAATGTCAAAAAATAAGTGATCAAATATATACTGTTGTTTGTACATGTCAGTGACTAAATATGCGCTTCAACGCGCTCAACTTTTGTTCAGAATCAGCTTCTTATTACTGGTAACGACACGGCTTTCCTCTCACTCATTCCCGCAGCTTCACAGTGCTTTAAACAGTGAGTTCAATAGCGAAGCAAAAATCCTGGGCTTTGTCCCGCCCATCGGACGCTAAGCGTCTCTGGGGGTCTATGGGGCAGTGGGCTGGCCTCGGCTGGCCCAGACGCTCAGCTTCTGCATGATGATTGGATGATCTGTCTGAGGCTGAATCCCTTTTTGGTTGACAGCAAAATGAGCAAATCAGCGATTTTTAAATTGAGCTTCCCCTCCTTGAAAGACCAGCATCCGCCACTGGTTCCTACCTAGAAAAATCACTGGGCATGTGTGAATATAAAATTATTTTCTGACCCATAGCTTGTACTGCATTCCAAAACAGACCAACCAATAATAAAGCAAGCATCTGTCAGTATTAATGACTGACTGACAATCATGTCTTTTCGTTTTCGCAGCAAATTCAAGAATGTGCACCACTCTAGTTTTTTTTTTTTTTTTACAATTTTTAATGGAGATGGCTTGTTATGGAAATTCAGCTGCATGACCAGCTGTGGAGGAGACAGTCAGCTGACCGAGTGAGAACGCAGAGTGTGGTAGGAGACTGAGGCTATCCATTACCTGGGCAACACTTAGAGCCTGCCTGCCTCAAACAATAATTCCTCTGTTTTTTACAGTGATATTTGTTCTTTAGATAACAGGGCAGATTATTTACAGATGCAAGTGCAAACATAACATGTAGATCCTCAAGTACAAGACCACTGTATTTTTTTTTCTCTTACCAGGGCCGCAGCTGATACGTGTCAAGAGTTGTGATGAGAGCCACTCCCCTTCAAAAACTAAGGCATAGAAGAAATTGATAAAAAATGGTGAGATAATACATTATTGTCACATTTTGAATAAAATGTTTTATAGCAAAGTTTCACATAGCAAAGTTATGTACAAGCTGTATGCCTCAGAAAAACAACTGTTGTGCCATTAATTACTCCATATTTTCCTGTCAATAATCAATTGAGCAATATGTCTCAAAGATGCTGACATCGTTATTATTACAGACATCCATTCTGTCAAATACTTTTCCATTTTTTTTGTCTTTAGTTAGGTCATGATGTTTTTCATGGCAAGGATCAACTCCTCTTTCTCTTCTGCCTTTCCATGGTATTTAAAAAGCACATAAAATGCCCTTGATTGTGTGTGAATTCATGTATGTGTGCATGGTTACACACACCAAACAGGTGCATTTGAACCAGCTAATAACAGTCAAGCAGCCTTCTGTGAGAGTCTTTGTAGGCAGATAGAATGAAGCAGAAATCAGTGGTGTGTTAGACCCATCAAAGGCTGCCGATAGTGGACCTAAAGTCATTTTACTGCTCTAGAGAGCACACAGCTGGGTGATCTGAAAACGACCTGACTGCAATGTGTGTGAGTGTGAGAATGTGGGATTTTTTTTCTTGAAGTGTGAGTCTTCTTGGCATTGATGTTCAGTATGCAAATGTTCTGTATGTGCTGTATGTGTGCATGTGTGTGAATTACTTTTTTCGGCTGGCTGTAATTGCTTGGCTGGGAAACCCTTGACTTTTTGACTTTTGAGCCCACAGCAATTTATCAGTGATTCACAAAAAAAGACAAAAAGTGAAAGAGCAACAGAGAAAGAAGCTGAGACAAATTAAAATTGAAGGAACAAAGAGGAGAGCTGAGGAAAAGAACAACGTGTTCCTTGTGCTGCCTTATGAATCCCAAAGTTCTGGGCAATCCTCCCAAGTCTGGGGGTCGACTATAAGACCCAGAACCGAGAGGCAGAAGCTGGGCTAAATGGCTGTACACTCTGAATGGAATTTAAAGATGAAATAAATGTTCAAGCAGAGAGACTTTTTCATGTTTTTGATTTTTGTTTAATATTTTAAACACAATTATTAGATTTTGATTTCATTCATTCTGGCCATTCAGTTTCAACTCATATTGTACATTTGTGCTGGAATGACAAAGTGAATTTGTAATTGAGTGGCTTTGCATGTTTTCACCAACCCTCCTAAAAGAAGCCACCGACAGAAGAACTGAAGAAAAAAATATTTATATACAAGAAGCATCATTATTACAAAAAGGTAAAGTTTTCTGGACAAGCATGTCAACATCACATGTGCCCGTAGTGCCTAAATACGTATCCCTTTCATCTCCCTTTCAGAGCCTTCCCCTTTCAGAGAGGACTTGAATCTAGAGTGGTTCTAAAGTAAACACTTGGCTGATCATCCTTCACTCCCTCTGTAGTTCACTACACAGGGCCCCTTTAATGAGATAAACTGCCTCTCCAGGAAGTAGAATTACCAGCTACTGTATCTAAAATTCACTCGTCCCTTTGTTCTCTGGTCCTCCTCTCTGTTCTTAGTTTTTTTGTTAGGTTTTTTCTCATAATTTTGACCTTTGTCTGTTTCTCTCCCACATATTATCCGCCTTATTAAGATGTTTTCTTCCGAGAGGTCTGACAGCTTCAGTTCTTACAGGAAGCATATTGAAAAGAATGAAACCCATAATTAGATGCAAAAATATTTATGTGAATGACTAGGGTTTTGAAACAGCTGGAAGTGAGTTGGGTTTGATGGATGGGTGGGATTTAATTTAACCAGTACTGTTTAATTTAAGACTGCTGCTTTTGTTTGAACCTGTGAGAAAATGTGGAAATTTTTATGTATAAGCATAAAACACATGCCAGTGTTAACCATGTGCTCCTCACCAAAATATATTTAACAGGTAATTGTTACAGAAATGACACGCTGTGTATGTTATAAAAAATATACAGTAATTAAACAATCTTTTTCTACTAGTAAACATTTTTTTATCATTTTAAATAGACACATATTTCTTTACATTAAAGCTGCAGCTCCCTATAACCTTCTCTTTTTACTTCTTATTCAACACATCATTACAGTCAAAAGGTTACATATCATGATTATATGCATGACTTCAAATTAATTTGGGGCTCTTAATAATTTATTTGAACCTGTATTTTTCCAGTGTGAAATTAATATATAAACAGTATAGAGAAGATAAAGGCACCTACTCCAAAATTCCACCTCTAAGCTAGACTGACATGTGCAGCTGACCATATGGACAAGTAATGTGCCTTCTAAAAAAGAGTTTTATGGTTCGATAAGACATAAGCTGCGTTTCCTGTACAAATGTGCGCAATGTCAATATTCAGCTAATATCAAAAAACACAATTTCACAATTGTGGTATTTCCATTAAATAAGAAATGCAATTAAAATCACACATGAATAAGTTTGTTCACAGGATAACATCATCCTTCTACTATTTCCTGAGATATGACCAAAACACCACCTGATCCTAGCACAAAAACATTTTATCGAAAACAAGAGTTTTTTCGAAATTGCCGTGTTTCCATCAAGTAAATTTATTTTCGGAACTGAAATTTGCACAATTTGATGGTCAATGGAAACGCAGCTATAGAGTGAACAATTAGTTCAAAATGAAAAAAAAGGAGTCATACATTTGGAAAGGTTAAAGGAAGGCTTTCAAAACGAAGGACAGTGTACCAACTCTGAAGCGTAGTGGTGGCAGCATCATGCTGTGGGGCTGTTTCACTCCCAGTGGTACAGGTACATTGTACAAATGGATGAATAGGGAGGACTACCTCCAAATTCTTAAACTTTACCTCAATTCAGCAGCTAGATGGTTAAAACTTGGACACAACTGGTTGTTTAAACAGGATACAGTCCCCAAACCCACACCAAAACTGGTTTTGGAAGGGAGGAGAAGGCTTAAGATTTTTAAATGGCCTTTGCAAAGCCCCAATGACAAACTTATTGAAAATGTATGGTTTTAATAAAAACTACAAATTCGACCAAAAGTAGTGGTCAAATATATCAACAAATTATCCCAGCTTGGGATAACTAATGGTGATTACAAAAAAGCGTGTAGTCAAGGTAAACTAATTTTGGGGTTATTTAAATTGTTCTGAACACCATATTCATAAACAACATAGAATATGATAATGTAATTTTGAATTCTCACAGAACCAATAAGCCCTAGATTTCTTTTTTAAGTCCTAAATGTAATTTTCACACGTCCTAGCATTGTAATGTTTGTTGTTTAATTGCATCTTTCACCAACTCAGTACATCAATCATGCAAAGCAAAGAACATTTAAAGTTTTAGTTTTCAGGGTCATAGTTCTTAATATATCTTTAATATTCTAGAAATCTAATCATAGTGCAGTTCACTGCTGAAACGTTCAAGCTTTTACAATACGTCATGCTGTGTTGCAATGGAGCAGGACCCAGGCGTAGACTGCAACATTGGATGGACATAATATAATTACTAAATGTGGACAAGAAAAAGTACAAAAACACAAAGAGAGCAGGATGAGGGACGCGGCTTAGTCACGTGCTAAAGCCTTGGAGAATAAACAGCCAGTGGGCATAGTAACAGGGAATGTAACTGGAGGGTCCAGCAGAGAACAATGTGAGTACAGCAATATATATACTGAGAGAGATATGGTGGGTGACATGGGATGCAGATGTGTGGCAATCAACAAAAGATATGTGAAAGCTGAGGCAGAGGAAGGCTGGGAGCTGAGGAGGAAGGAGAGCAATTAGCCAGAATGGAGCTGAACAGAGATAAACAGAAACATGAGAAAGAATCTACTGGAAATGATACAAACAGATACATCACCTAAAGATCATGAAACAATACCCATCAGTAGTATGCATTTTTGTGCAGCAATGAGTTTTGAGGTTAACAGTACTGTTGTAAACATCAAACATTGCATTTGACCTCTTTAAAAGGATATAAAATTGTTTAGTCAGTCTGATACCACACTGAGAAAGGATATTGTGTCTTGTTTTTAGAGCTTTCCAGATTATGTAAAAACACAATGTGCATTCATACAATATAGTTATACTAGAGGTGAACCACTAAGCAAAATTCATACTTTTGTCATTGAGGCTTTTTTATATAAATTCTGCTGTGATAGAAAAAAGCATTTTTCTGTTCATACCTGTTTTGAGACCAAATAGACAAAGAGCTATAACTACAGCATAAACAATGTTCAGAAAAAGAACTCCTGGGCTGATGTACAATTCTATTAACAGGTACTAAATGAGCCTGAGTTTGAACCTGTGCCTAGTTCCGAAACTATACACAAAGGTAGAACTGCTTCAAAAATTGCTTCACACAAAGCAACCTGCCACTGTGGACTCATACAGTTCCAGAAATTACAGTCCAAATTAATTAACTTTGTAAAGAAGATCAGCCTGCATTGAGTTGAATGGGGAATACCTCTGACCCTCAAACAAAGGGGCGAAGGATGATGAGATGGACATCAAGAAGACATCAAACTTTCTGTTTATTCTGACTTTCTCCTTATCTTTTTCTTTACAGGGGACAGATATTTGAAAGCAAATTATGTTTTTTTTAAAAGCTGCTCTATGAAACCTTTGCAGTTTTCACTTCAATTGTTTTTGGTTTTTGCCATCTCAACTGTCAATGTTTTCCCATGTTCTCTAAGGAAGTGATGCTGTCACTATCTATATCATTACTTCCTGATTGAGGCCTTCTTCGACCTTTACACAGGCCAAGGGGCAAAGTTTCCATATGTGTGTGTGGGGGGGGGGTATCTCTCCCACACGCACAGAAACTCACAGGGTTGTTCTGACATGACAGATAAGCCACACACTCGCCCTTCACCGTGGGAACCAAGAGTGTGTGTTGTGTTTCCAAAACAAAGTCTCTATTTTCTATAACATTGTCAAACTGTTTGGTTTTCTTGTTTGTTTGGGTTTGTTTGTTTTTTTACGCCACTTATTTTTTAAAATAAAACACAGTGAAAATGAAAACAAACTCAAAGGTGAACGTGTGTGAGTCACACAGACGCACCTGTTTGTGCCAATATGTGATTTTCAATCTGACTCAAGGACACTTGAATGCTGATAAGTGGCGCCACACAAAAGCCACTACATCAGGAAACCTTGGAGCAAGCCAGCCAAAGTTCCTCACACACAAACATATAAACACACATACATATACGCTTGAAGAAGTAATACTTATGGGTAGAAAACAGGCTACTACTGGGAATAGAAGACAAATGAACACCATGTTACCCCACTGGAAGGGACACAAGGACATAATATGTGTCCACATATAGTAGTAACTTTCATACATTTCAACACACGTATACACAGCCTATTACCAAAAAACTGAAAGCCTCCATGACTTTGAAGCAATCTCAAAACGTACGTGGTTCCAGCTCTTCAATCAGTACACTTGATTCTTATTTTTGACATTTTAGTGAAATACAATGGTGAATCTTACCAGCACTAATAAACAGGTACACAAGCTTACAGCTAGCAATTGTTCTGCATTCATCTAATTGACTGTTATGTCCCCATTTTTATTCCCTCCCTCCCTCTCCTCCTTTCCTTCTCTGTCCTGTCCTTGGCTTTAATGTGTTCCTCTGTTACATCTTTTCTGTTGCCACTTTATGCTTCATCCTTTCTCCTTTATGTCCTTGGCTCTCCTCCTTTGTTCTGTTCTGTCCACTCCAATTATGATCCATAGCCTTTCCATCTCTCTGTGTCTCTCTTGCTGTATCTCTGCACACAATCATCAAGCATACTGATGCTGCCCTGTGTGCTGGTTTACAAGAGTTGTAGAAAGGGAAGTGTGTTTTTTATGCTCATTTAAAGAAATTAATGTTTCCATTAAAAAAAAGTAAAAAAAAGAAAGTGAAATATGGAGGAAAGTATGGGATAAAAGGTAATGTATGTTTTCCTGTTTGGCTTGATTTACAATGACTTGATCAAAGTGTATGACATACAAAGTTAATGATTTTTGATGCACAAAGAGGGAAGACAGAGTTTTCCCTAAAGAGAAACAGTGTGAAATAGCTGTAATTACACTGTAAATACTGAATATTCTCATTAATGGTCTGAATTGTAACCATTTATCATAGTGTGTGAAGTTTGTGAAAAAGTGCTGTATACTTTACTGTTTACTGTTTACAGAAATTAAGGTGTCTGTAACCGCCAGGTGCTGCTAATCAGATGCTCTTGATCAACTGATCCTTAGCTGAGCAAGCACCTCTATAAAAGTTAAGGTTTGAGCAGTTTGCTGCTGTGGAGAATTCAGGAGTTTAAATAAATACACAGAAAAATCCTTGTAATTTCAAATAATCTGAAGACCATCATTCTACAGTAAGGATGATTATTCACACATGAATAAAATAAGACCAATTCAAGGTGAAGAAACAAACTAAAGCATTACATCTCTATTCTATGGGAGTAAGGTTGTATGTTCAGTCTTAAAGGTCATGATTGTACAATTAAAAAAAGGTTAAACATTTCTGGTTCTTTCTATATTCCAAACATCTTCTATCTAAAAAAATGTGTTACCACAACTAATGTGGCATAAACCAAACACACCATAACTGCACAAACACCGTATTCTAACTGTCAGGCGTGGTGGTGAAGGGGGGAAGATAATTTTGACTTGTCTTGTAGCCATGAGACCAGGGCAACTTGTAATTGTTGTATATTCTAAAGTCTGCCACAAGGCCATAAGTCTGACAGTCACAGCTTGGTGCAAACACAGCAGCAAAGGTTCGCAAAAACCCCAAGTCCAAACCTCAGTCTGATTAAAATCCTGTGGTAGGATCTTTGTCCCAGTGGGACATGCCCTGAAAATATGGAAGTAAAATAGTCTCATTAGAATCAGACATTTTTTAGACATTGAATTTATAACACTGAATTTTTATCCTGTGCAATTATTTATGTGAATTTTTTTTTGTACTTAAAATTTGCCAGCAAAAATTCACCTGCAAGAATTCGCCTGAAAAAATTCACCTGCAGAAATTCACCTGCAGAAATTCGCCTGCAAAAATTCACCTGCAGAAATTCACCTACAGAAATTCACCTGCAGAAATTCACCTGCAAAAAGGCAATGGTGTGTCACATGATCAACTAAGCGTAATCTGATTGGCTAAAAGACACTCGACTCGATCGAGTGCTGATTGCTTTGGCTTGAGTCACCAGAAGGTCAACACATTTGCAGGTGAATTTTTGCAGGCGAATTTTTTCAGGTGAATTTTTGCAGGCGAATTTTTTCAGGCGAATTTTTGCAGGTGAATTTCTGCAGGTGAATTTTTGCAGGCGAATTTCTGCAGGTGAATTATTGCAGGCGAATTTTTTCAGGCGAATTTTTGCAGGTGAATTTCTGCAGGTGAATTTTTGCAGACGAATTTCTGCAGGTGGATTTTTGCAGGCGAATTTCTGCAGGTGAATTTTTTCAGGCGAATTCTTGCAGGTTAATTTTTGCTGGCAAATTTTAAGTACAAAAAAAAATGCACATACATAATTGCACAGGATAAAAATTCTGTGTTGTAAATTCAATGTCTAAAAAATGTCTGATTCTAATGAGACTATTTTCCTTCTACAAGAAAACCTCTAAAGGGAGGCATCCTAACCAGATGTTCAAACCACCTCAACCACCTTATTCCTTTTGAGGTGGTGGAGGAGCACCACTATCTCTAACGTTGAGTCTAGCCTCCCCACAGAGAAAGGTCATTTTAATCGCTTGTATCTGGAATCTTGCTCTTTCAGTTGTGATTCATATCTCATAACCATAGAGGGTGAGATTTTAAACGTAGCCAGCAGGCAAATTGAGGGGTTTACTTTTTGACTGAAATCTTTCTTCACCACAACTCTGCTGTAATCTGTGGGCTGCTGTTACAGAGCTCAGTGAACTTGAACTTTCCTTACCTTGTTGGTATCTGGACATCCGAATTAATGTTCTTTGGACTGAAATAATCAAAGTGAAGAGCGTTGACCTAACAAATACCTTAGCTGGAATTCATTTATATATATTTTTCTGCTTTTTGCAGTTTATATCTTATTTTTTTCATTTCGTCTTTGCATGTATTGTCTAATAGTTTACATTGTGAGTAAATGCAAAAAGGGCCATTTTGGTTCATTGAAAATATAAAATTTACTATATCAGCAGTAAAATTACAGCACATTTTATAGTGCTAACAGCATTAAGGAGTATCTAAATGAAACATACATACACATTCATTTCCTGATGAATTTGTATATCACATCCCCCCATAGGGATCCATACACCCCAGGTTAGGGAAATAAACATTGAATAGGCATGAGCACAGAAACACACTATGGTCAGGGAAAGCTGGAGGGACTGTTTGGGTGGAACTTCTAGAGGAAGAGGAGGAAGGTGCATGGGTAGAAGAGTGAGGGGATAGAGGCAATGGTTTGATGAATGGGATTTTATGGAGGATGGCAGGACTTGAATGTGTGCAGAGGGGATAAGAAAGTGACCTAAAGGAGAGGGAATAGCTGCCAGATGGGTTGCAAGAAAAACTGAACTAGAAAAAGAGATGGAAAGAAAGGAAACAGTGGATAGAGAACAGAAACATGGAAGGGTTCTAGGAATAGATATCCCTATTGTCAATGACTGAGCATATGCCAGACATGATTAAAAGTATTGCCAAAAACCCTTAAGCATGGGTAAACCCTTTAGTTGCATTCGAGGAGCTATGGAGATGAGTGGGTGTGTTTGTAGAATCATGTATAAAAAAGAAGAAAGGGTTAAGAGGAGTGAGGAATATGAGATTTAAAAGGTATGAGAGGATTGTCTTTGGGGACCAAATAGGATTATATAACGCTGCTCCAGAGCAAGACAAGAGTCATGATCACTTATTTTTATGTAAATGCACACACATGCTGGACAGCACCCGAGACATCTCCCCTGAGTATAAGCAGACACTGACACACTCAGACAAAGACTTCAATCTGCAGACGCATTCACTGTAAATACAAGAGATCCAGAAACAGACGGAAAATGAAAAGAAAGTCAAAGGAGAAGATAATGGTATAACCAGCAGATTTACAAAACAAAGAGTCTGTAAATGTGTGAGTTAAAAACCAGAGATTTAGCTTCTATCAAGCTTTAATTCAAGAATTTATCTGTGCTGGATAACTCACTAAATCACTTCAAAAGTGTAGCCAAACCTCAATAAACTGAATTTCACTAGATTTTTTTATACTTGGAACTCGTTTTGCACTTTGTCTTTTCATCAACATTTAGGAAATAAATTTATGGGCTTAAAACACATACTTTTCTTGGACAAAAGGTTTGAGGACTTAGAGGTCTTTAGTAGGAATAACTTAATACGCTCCTTAAATGCAATCAATAAAAATATTTAAACCAGTGGACAACCTCAGTGCTAGTTGTTGTTTTTTTTTTTTTTTGTTTTCCTTTCTGATACTACATTTGTATTTGACTGGTTGTCTTTTGAACGTGTTAACTTCATACTCTGTTTAGTGAACTAAATGTACTTAATTCCTCCAAAATCTCTTGAGTTGTGTTTTGCCTCAATGTCCACATGGCTGAATATGAGAAAAGAATGTATCCCTACACACATACAGTATCAGTAATGAGATTTCAATTTCTTAACCCTGTCATATTATATATGAGCAGTAATGATTAGAGGGATTTTCTCATTGTTCTCATTGACCTACATTTTGCCACCTAATAATACCAGGATTAAACACTGAAACTTATGAGGAAGTATTAGCTATGGGTCAGCAGTGCAACAGTGTTAACCAATAGGTATCATTGTTGAAAAAACATTTAGTTTTACCTTTATTTGATGTAATTTAAATCCTACAGCTTTTGCTTTCACTTGCACTTTTCTGACTCACTTTTCTGACTCACATGGAGATCTTTTGGTGATTTCATACATGGAGTTTTTTCAATAGTGTGGTCACCATATAAAGAAGAGAAAAATTTAGGGAAAAGGGCTTGTTTGTCCTCAAAAAGTATGTTCTTTTGAGAACACTCAAAATGGATGTGTAACTACTTATTGATATGCAGTAAAGGATAGAGGGGTTAGTCTTACTTCCCCCAAAGATCCTGCTTCATCGAAGTAAAAAGGATGGACATTTTTTAATCATGTCAACATCCCTATCATGTCTAATTGTGTCCTAAAACTATAGAAAAAAACATCTTCAACTGTTTGCTAGAGTGACAACAAACCTTTTGTGTAAAAACCTTGGTAGGTTGCCATCTTCTTTATTTCTTTTGAACCAATGTAGGAGCTAACTATTTCTGTTCCTTTGAGACAAGACTGTCTATTGTAAATTACTTCGGATTACTCCCAAATCCTCCTTTAATTTGCTTCTGGAGGGCTTCTTCACTCTCTACTCTTGCTTATCTTCACCTGCTGATGCAGGTAAAGGTCTTTTCTTATCAAAAATTACAACACAACCTCAATGGGACTTTCTGTTTTTGTATTTTTCCTCACCTTCACATTTATTACCCTTGACATTTTTTCTAAATATTGTCTTCTTCAGACCAAATATTTTATATAAATATAAATAGTTAGTGGGTTTCTTAGCTTATTCAACAACTACTGCTCATTTAATGGTCTGTTAGAAATGTTACTACAAGCTTTGGACAAGTGTTATTTAGCTAACAGAGTGTGGCTCCAAAAACACTATGGTTTTGTCATGTGGGTGAAATTTGGAACATGAGGATAACATTTATGCTTCCCACAAGTCAAGACTGACAAAAAGTAGATGCAGTCTATAAAGCCATTATGGTTTTCTTTGACCAAATGGAGAAGAAAGTTTACAAAATTGTGTATTTGTTGGTTCGGATCAATGTGAACACAGCAGAAAACGTTTTATTCACTCATTTCCCCCCTAAATTTACTAGAATGGAAATTTAAGCTAAATTTTGTTTTCAGTTAAAAAAACTCACCTCACCATAAGGTCTATGGCCATTATTGCCTTTGAACTTTGTTAGTGATGGAATATCACCTATTTGAGGATCTTTTGACACCTTGCTGCTCTTTTTGTTTCTACCAAAGTCAAGATGTTTGAGAAAGTTGGTTTAGCTTGGCAAGGAAAAGCTGAACCTTGTATGTGGTTTCTTTACCTCTTTTAAACAGACTTTTTGTCAGTTACTAAACCTTATCTTGCACAATTAGCTTCGTACACACAGGACTAACTTGCTTTGGATAAATATCCCAAAGCTGTTTAACTGCCTTCAGATAAACCTTACAATACATTTACTTCTATTATGCCTGGTTCCTTAATTTTTTTTATTGAATAATTCAGTGACACAAAACTGTAATAGACAGTTGGAGCCCTTATTCATGTTTACTTTATGCCATGATTGTGTGATGCTATGTTTAACCTTTTATCCAAAGGAGGAATTTCAGTCTACAAACTTTCACTAACCCCTTCATCTGCTGTGTCACCAGGCTGGAGCTTCTGCTGCTCATTTTCATCGGAGCAGCTGTTTTTTTTCTTGCGTTGCTGGTATATTCCATGATGCGAGTCGAGCTCCTCTTCATTGGAAACTACTCACTCAGCAGCCTCTGTCTCACCCCTCACTGACCACATTTAAACCAGCAGGGAAAAGAAAATATTTAAAGCTACTCAGAGTTGGGGATATTTTCTGTGTATTTGTCCTCCTTGACTTTACTTTAGACTCTTATTTTGAGAATAAGAAAAAATGTAAACAAGCTGTCCAATGCTACCTATTGATGAGCAGTAGTAATGTAAGTGGATCTAAATTTAACCCATTTACTCTTTCTGCAAAATGATCAGACATTTCTTGTAAATGTATTTTTTTTAATATATACAGAATAACTAAAACAAATCAATATATTATGATAATTAAAATGAAATACTGAAATATGTATTGCAGGAGTTCCAAAATATTGGAACATAATCAGTAAGACACTGATGTGTTATTATTCTGTAAATAGAAAGCATTCAACTTTTCTGACACTGATAAATGTACAGTGTGGAAACACCAATCTGCTCAGATGACCCTGTGGATTTGACCTGAACTCCAACTCTCATCTGCTTTGCTATAGTGGTATTACACACTCCAGTAACAGGGCAACCAGAAGATGTCCAGTCAGCAGCTAAAATTAAAACCATTTCTATATTTTTTAGTAATTGCAACCTTTTACATTTCTCTTCCTGCTTTCATTCATGGATGGAAGATCCTCATGACAGAGAGGCCTCCATTTGTCAGCAGCAACATTATTCCATATTACCAGTTTCATAACTATTGGCTGCAGTACCATGAATCTTGCTGTTTTTTGTTGCTAGTTTTCACAGCTTCTTTTGCAAAGTTGTATTTGTGTACATGTTATGTTAACTATTAGAAGTCATAAACTTAAAGAGATCTGTGTTATATTACAATACATATACTGTATATCAGCCAATAAGAAATAATCACTCTTTGAGGATGTTTGTTCAGTTGTTTCTACTTTCTAGCGGGATAAGAAGAAAATAAATCACACATGACACAAGATAAACTAATAACTAACTAAAAAAAATCTTGAATTTAATATGAGATAACATCTTTTAGTTGCAAGCAGTTTTTCCTTCAGTCAGTGACCTATAATAGCCAAAAAATGCTGTATTTGTTGTATTTACTTTTGTTTTTGTAAGGGTGTTGTAATTGATGCCACTGCTCTGTGTGCTCATTTCAAAAGCCACTGACCTGAACATTCAGTTTATTTCAATTCAATTCAGTTTATTTATATAGCGCCAATTCACAACACATGTCGTCTCAAGGCACTTCACAAAAGTCAGGTACATACATTACAATTAATCTTAATCATTGAACAGTGCAGTCAGATTCAGTTATTTATTCAAACTGGATAAAGGGTTTTTCTGTCTAAGGGAAACCCAGCAGATTGCATCCAGTCAGTGACTTGCAGCATTCATTCCTCCCGGTTGAGCATGTAGAGACACTGGACAGTCACTGGTGTTGACTTTGCAGCAATCCCTCATACTGAGCATGCATGTAGCGACAGTGGAGAGGAAAAACTCCCTTTTAATTGGAAGAAACCTCCAGCAGAACCAGGCTCAGTGTGAGCAGCCATCTGCCACGACCGACTGGGGGTTAGAGAGAACAGAGCAGAGACACAAAGAGAACAAAGAAGGACTGATCCAGGAGTACTTTCTAATGGGAAGGAAAAGTAAATGTTAATGGATGTAGCTCCTTTAGTCGTTTCACCTAGAAAGAAAGAACATATAAACTCTGAGCCAGTTTTCAAGTTTAGAGTCTGAAGAGAGCACATAGAGTTAGTTACAGTAAAAGCTCAGTCAGTAGCTATGTCTAGGAGAGAGAAAGGGTTAAACACTGAAAGACAGGGCCATGTGGATCATCGGTAGAGGGTGAGCATTAAGTTGTTGCCAGCAGAAGCTTGGAGGATTCCCCTCTCCAGAAAGGTGTCACAGGTAGACACAGAGTCAGGCCAGGTGTAGCTTCCAGGAAGAGAGAAGAGAGAGAACAAAGTTAAAAGCTGAAATAACAGCAAATAATGCAAAATTGAAGAGTAGTGTGAGAATGTAGCGAAGAGGGTGAAAGTGGTCATTGTGTCCTCCAGCAGACTAAGCCTATAGCAGCATAACTACAGAGATAGCTCAGGATAACCTAAGCGCCTCTAACTATAAGCTTTATCAAAAAGGAAAGTTTTAAGCCTAGCCTTAAAAGTAGACAGTTTGTCCATCTAGACTCCACTGATGGCCATTGTTATACTAAAAACCACAACGACTGGGATACCTCTCTCTGTCAGATTGATTATAACCATTGGAAAAGAGAAGGGGTCATACAGGTAGCAGAAATGGAGGGTGTGTTTGCACCTCAACCATAACTGAGCCGGTTTAGGCTAAATCTGACTCCCCCTTACTCCATCCAACAGGGAGGGAAGAAGACGGAGGTAAAAATAAGGAAGATAGCTCAGGATAACCTAAGCCACTCTAACTATAAGCTTTATCAAAAAGGAAAGTTTTAAGCCTACCCTTAAAAGTAGACAGGGTGTCCACCTCACGGAAAAACTGGGAGTTGGTTCCACAGGAGAGGAGCCTGATAACTAAAGGATCTGCCTCCCATTCTACTTCTAGAGACTCTAGGAACCACCAGTAAACCTGCAGTCTAAGAAGGAAGTGCTCTGTTAGGAACATATGGAACAATCAATTCAATTCAATTCAGTTTATTTATATAGCGCCAATTCACAACACATGTCGTCTCAAGACACTTCACAAAAGTCAGTTACAAACATTCCAATTAATCTTAATCATTGAACAGTGCAGCCAGATTCTGTTATTCATTCAAATTGGATAAAAAGTTTTTCTATCTAAGGAAACCCAGCAGATTGCATCAAGTCAGTGACTTGCAGCATTCACTCCTCCCGGATGAGCATGTAGAGACACTGGACAGTCACTGGCGATGACTTTGCAGCAATCCCTCATACTGAGCATGCATGTAGCGACAGTGGAGAGGAAAAACTCCCTTTTAACAGGAAGAAACCTCCAGCAGAACAAGGCTCAGTGTGAGCGGCCATCTGCCACGACCGACTGGGGGTTAGAGAGAACAGAGCAGAGACACAAAGAGAACAAAGAAGCACTGATCCAGGAGTACTTTCTATGGGAAGGAAAAGGTAAATGTTAATGGATGTAGCTCCTTTAGTCGTTTCACCTAGAAAGAAGGAACAGATAAACTCTGAGCCAGTTTTCAAGTTTAGAGTCTGAAGAGAGCACATAGAATTAGTTACAGTAGAAGCTCAGTCAGTAGCTATGTCTAGGAGAGAGAAAAGGGTTAAACACTGAAAGACAGGGCCAAGTGGATCATCGGTAGAGGGTGAGGATTAAGTTGTTGCCAGCAGAAGCTTGGACGATGCCCCTCTCCAGAAAGGTTTTACAGGTAGACACAGAGTCAGGCCAGGTGTAGCTTCTAGGAAGAGAAAAGAGAGAGAACAAAGTTAAAAGCTGAAATAACAGCAAATAATACAAAATTGAAGAGTAGTGTGAGAAAGTAGCGAAGAGGGTGAAAGTGGTCATTATTTCCTCCAGCTGCCTAAGCCTATAGCAGCATAACTACAGAGATAGCTCAGGATAATCTAAGCCACTCTCAAAAAGGAAAGTTTTAAACCTAGCCTTAAAAGTAGACAGTTTGTCCATCTAGAGCCCACTGATGGCCATTGTTATACTAAAAACCACAACGATTGGGATAACTCTCTCTCTGTCAGATTGACCATAACCATTGGAAAAGAGAGGGGGTCATACAGGTAGCAGAAATAGAGGGTGTGTTTGCATCTCAACCATAACTGAGCCGGTTTAGGCTAAACCTGACTCCCCCTTACTCCATCCAACAAGGGGAGAAGACGACGGAGCTAAAATAAGGAAGATAGCTCAGGATAACCTAAGCCACTCTAACTGTAAGCTTTATCAAAAAGTTTTAAGCCTAGCCTTAAAAGTAGACAGGGTGTCCACCCCACGGACTAAAACTGGCAGCTGGTTCCACAGGAGAGGAGCCTGATAACTAAAGGATCTGCCTCCCAATCTACTTCTAGAGACTCTAGGAACCACCAGTAAACCTGCAGTCTGAGAACGAAGTGCTCTGTTAGGAACATATGGAACAATCAGATCTCTGATGTATGATGGAGCTAAATCATTAAGGACTTTATATGTGAGGAGGAGAATTTTAAATTCTATTCTGGATTTAACAGGGAGCCAATGAAGGGAAGCTAAAGTAGGCGAAATATGATCTCTCTTTTTAATTTTCATCAGAACTCTTGCTGCAGCATTTTGAATCAGCTGAAGGCTTTTAACTGCATTTTGTGGACATCCTGATAGTAAAGAATTACAATAGTCCAGCCTTGAAGTAACAAATGCATGGACTAGTTTTTCAGGATCAATCCTGGACAGGATATTTCTAATTTTGGCAATGTTCTGGAGATGATTAAAGGAAATCCTAGAAACCTGTTAAATATGGGATTTAAATGACATGTCCTGGTCAAAAATAACACCAAGGTTTTTCACTTTATTATCGGAGGTCAATTTAATGCCATCCAGGTTAAGTGATTGGCTAAGCAGTTTCTTTTTGAAAGACTCCAGTCCAAAGACGACAACTTCTGTCTTGTCTGAATTTAGAATCAGAAAATTTAAAGTCATCCAAGTTTTTATGTCTTCAAGACATGCTTGTAGTCTATCTAACTGGTACGGCTCATCAGGATTTATGGATAAGTAAAGCTGAGTGTCATCAGCGTAACAGTGAAAATTTATTCTATGCTGCCTGATAATTTTACCTATTGGAAGCATATATATAGTAAAGAGAATTTGCCCAAGTACTGAACCCTGTGGTACTCCACAATTAACCCTCGAGTTTAAAGATGATTTATCATTTACATGAACAAACTGGAATCTGTCAGACAAATAAGATTTTAAACCAGCCTAGTGCTGTTCCCCTGATCCCTACAGCATATTCCAGCCTTTCTAAGAGAATATTATGATCGACTGTATCAAATGCAGCACTGAGATCTAACAGAACCAGTACAGACACAAGTCCATTATCTGAGGCAATAAGAATATCATTAGTGACTTTCAGCAGAGCTGTTTCAGTGCTATGATGAGCTCTGAAACCTGACTAAAACTCTTCAACAGGTCATTGCTGTGTAAATGCTCACACATTTGATTAGCAACTATTTTCTCAAGAATTTTAGATAAGAATGGAAGATTGGATATCGGTCTGTAATTTATTAAGTCATCTCGATCAAGCGAAGGTTTCTTAAGCAAAGGTTTAATTACAGCTACCTTAAAAGCTTTTGGTACATACCCATTTACTAAAGATAAATTAATCATATCTAAAATGGGGCTGGTAATCAGAGGGAACACTTCCTTAAATAATTTGGTTGGGATTGGGTCTAACATACATGTTGAAGGTTTAGATGAAGCTAATATTTCTGATAACTCAGGAAGCTCCACAGGATCAAAGCAGTCTAAGCACAGATCAGGTTCTACAGTTACTTCCAATGTTGTCTCACTTGTTGAGGATGAAGTAATCATCTTCGGGAGAATGTCAAAGATTTTCTTTTTAATAGAATCAATTTTATTTTGGAAGAATCCCATAAAGTCATGACTGCTGAGAGCTAATGGAATGGATGGCTCAACAGAGCTATGACTCTGTGTAAGTTTAGCAACCGTACTAAAGAGAAACCTAGGATTATTCTTGTTCTCCTCTATTAAGGATGAGAAATAAGCTCTTCTAGCTTGGTGAAGTGTCTTTTTATACAACAGTAGGCTATTTTTCCAGATTAAGTAGGAATCCTCTAGGTGTGTAGAGCGCCATTTTCGCTCCAATTTTCTAACATTGTGCTTTAAAGTACGCAGCTCTGAATTAAACCAGGGAGCCAGCCTCCTATGAATAATTACCTTCTTTTTCAAGGGGGCTGCATTGTCTAATGCACCACGCAATGATGAAGTAACACTCTGAACAAGAGAATCAATTTGTGAAGGGGAAGAAACAAAATTATTGCCCTCCACTCTGTTTTTCTTTGATAATGAGAAAATTAAAAGTGGAACAGATTCTTTAAAGGTTGTTACAGCATTGTCTGATAATGATCTACTATAATGAAATTTTCTTTCAGGTGTGGAGTACTCTGTTAAATTAAACTCAAAGGTTTTTAAAAAATGGTCAGACAGCACAGGGTTGTGAGAAAATATTGTTATGTCTTTACACTCAATGCCATATGTCAGCACAAGGTCCAGAGAATGAAGATAAACGTGGGTAGGTTTGTTAATGTTTTGAGTAAAGCCAATTGAGTCTAAGATACCATTAAAGGCTATATTCAAGCTATCACTTTCAGTGTCAACATGAATGTTAAAATCCCCCACTATAATAACTTTATCTGTATTTAACACTAAATCAGATAAAAGGTCTGAAAACTGATCTAAAAATTGAGAGTAAGGGCCTGGTGGACGGTACAAAACAACAAACAGAAGTGGTTTTAGTGCTTTGCAATTTGGATGAGGAAAACTGAGGATTCAGATCTCTGATGTATGATGGAGCTAGATCATTAAGGGCTTTATATGTGAGGGGGAGAATTTTAAATTATTTTCTGGATTTAACAGGGAGCCAATGAATGGAAGCTAAATTTGGGGAAATATGATCTCTCTTTTTAATTTTCATTAGAACTCTTGCTGCAGCATTTGGATCAGCTGAAGGCTTTTAACTGCATTTTGTGGACATCCTGATAGTAACAAATTACAATAGTCCAGCCTTGAAGTAACAAATGCATGGACTAGTTTGTCAGCGTCATTATCGCAGACTTTTCTTTAATGCTGGTTTAACTTTAACTTGCAACAAATCCCATCACTATACACCCCTGTACATTATATACAGGGGTTTTGGCCATAAAGTTTGTTTTTGATATGTGCTGAACAGTTAGTGCATTCTTTTGGTAAAATAAATAAATAAAATGCAGATAGAGGCAGCTGTACACAAACCAAAGGTTGGTGAATATTGATGATGATGAATTGAAAACACACACAAAGAGGCAAATTCAGTTGGCTGATGGCTTCTTGCAGTCAAGACAGTGAGAAGGAGTCAGCTCAGCTTCTAATGTGCCATCCATAATGTACGGATTTGGAGTAGGACCCAAGTGCAGACAGGAATGTGAGATAATCACAGAGAAGGTTTATTAATAAAGAAAATAGAAAATTTACAGGAGAGCACAAGGGGAACAGAACATGGAGTACGGGCTAAGAAACAGGCAGAAAAATTGGTAGGGAAACGGGAGCAGCAGAGAAGCAGGCAGGCAGGCAAACGGATGGCAATGTGAGGATCCAACGAAGAACAATTATAATCAAAGACCCTAAAATAAAGCTTGAGACCCAAATACCAAGTCCTCAAGGCAGTTGTCTTGGGTTTGAGTGCCAACACCAGAGACCTGTGCTGCAAGTCTTCTCCCTCTCTCCACCCCACTTCCTGTCTGCTTATTTTTGAAAAAATAACAAAAATAAAGGCCACTAGAGCCACAAAAAAACTAAGTGAACTAATATGGCAAGACTTTTTAGAACATAATAAACAACAGGGAGTTGATGAAAACAGAGACACAATGAAAATTCACCTAAGGAATACTAACAGATCCAAAGGCACCACCCCCTAATGACACCATGACAGATATTTATTATATAATTTGTTGCTATTGTATTTAATTGAGGGCTGTTGGTAGTACTGTTGCCATGCAGCAAGAAGGTCCTGGGTTCAACTCCTGGCTGAGGGTCTTTATGCATGGAGTTTGCATGTTCTCCCCGTACACTCTCCAGGTACTCCAGCTTCCTCCCACAGTCCAAAAACATGACCGTTAGGTTAATTGGTCTCTCTACAGTGCCCTTAGGTGTGAATGAGTGTGTGCATGGTTGTTTGTCCAGTGGGTGACTGTGTTGCCCTGCTATGGACTGGTGACTTGTCCAGGGTGTACCCCGCCTCTCGCCCGTAGACTGCTGGAGATAGGCAGCAGCTTCCCCGTGACCCACTATGGAAGAAGCAGTACAAAATGACTTACTGACTGACAGTATTTAATTGATTAAAATTTTTAGTACTTGAGGTGACTAAAGAATATTAGAAAGGTTTACAAGTCCCATGCAGCAACTTTTACTCTTTTTTTTTGCTCTGACAGTGGTCATTGTATTTTTAATCAACATTACAATATGAAATAGGGAAGAATATAAAGCCAAACCACCTACTGCTGAAGATATAGTCAGCTGACAAAGGAACGAACACATAATGCGGTGTGCTGGAGACAGAGGCTAGGCAACATTAGCCAATTTTGCTTTTTGCATTATTACAATGCTGTCTTTTTCCTACTTTCATTACAAAGATTGTCCTTTTGTTTTTTAGTCTAAATCAACCCAACTGGTTTTGTAATATATCCGGACATTCTGATGACACTGGTAGCCAACATGTAAAAGGATAAAGCAGTGGCTCAGTTGCATGACTGCCTTGGTGGATGCTCAGAAAAAGTATTCTACCACCACTGCAGCTAACAGAGCACTACCAAACAATCTGGCAGTTGTGCTTATTGAATACCTGACAATATGTCACTTTCCACATGCGGCGAGTGTTTGAGATGTAACCTTAATGAGTCTCATAATTCAATCAAAGAAGATTGTTGAAAATGCTTATCCATTTCCTATTTCATGAACAGTTTTAAAGAGTAAAAACAGTTTTTACTCTTTTGTGACTTTTTGTGACCTTTTCAAAATGCCTGTTGTTAATCCAGAAACAAGAACATTCTTAGACATTTGAAACTATGAGTATGATTCAGCTTACATTTCACTTGTTTCATTTTTGGTCTACCTACCACAACGTCCCTCTATGCAGGCAGCTTTGCAGATAGTTATTGGAGCCTTGTTCGTGTTACTAATCTGGCTTTATGCATCACATTGTTTTCAGAGTTAACCCGGTTAACTTATGAAGTCAATAAAGAGGAAACCGACATGACCTCAGTTCTGACTCTTTTATCTGTAGTTAATGTTCTTTTTCTTTCCTTCTTTTTTGTTTCCTATACTGAACTTGTTCACATGTGGGAAAGATTGCTAGATTTTACTACATGAAGATGATGTGTTGGGGAGTGTGAAGCTCCATATAATAATTTATACCTTATTTTATCTCTTGATTTGCCATATTTTCTTTATTCTGGATAAAGATTTAAGTTGTCTACTTCATACTTAAAACTGCTTAGCCTGTGCCCTTAGTATGTTTAACATTTGTATTTAGTTTTTTTATTTTAAGTATATGCTGTAGACTAGAGCGTGCCTTTACTTTGTGTTTGTCAGTTTTAATCTACCACTTTCTTGGATATGGTCCCAGTTTTATTTTTAAAAGTCAGTGGTGTTTTCTATTTCTCACATTACCTCTAAATATAAATTTTCTGTTCCCAGCATACGGAGGCATAACTTTGTTCTCAGTGACCTTCACTGGAATCCCTACCCATGGTTAAAGCAGATGTTGGCTGCTCTGATCATATATTATTAGGATAAAAAAATCTCCAGTAACACCCACAAATATTTCTCCCGTTCTCACGTTAAATGGCTCTTCAAGCCAAGCCAAGCTCCTGTCCTTTGTCCAGTGTTGTCGAACAAATTGGTGGAAAATTCAAATCCTCATTATTGTCTTTATTGTATTGTTTGACACTCAACAGCTCATTAGTTACTGTGTAGTGCTTTAAAGTGGACATATCATGCAAAATCAAATTTTGTAGCCTTTAATAACATTCTGTTTATGTACTTGGAGTCTGTAGGAGTGCAGAAAAGTTTATTTTAGTCTCTCCAGGTCCTGCGGAGAAATCTTTATATTCTGCCCTCATGAAAGAGTAGTACTACTCAAATATATTTTTACTCAACTAGATGTAAGAGGAGTCATCCAAAAACTTACTAAAGTAAGAGTAAAATGAATTTGGTCTCAAGTACTGAGTAGTTGGGTATTACTGTTTAATCATAACATCTGATTTTACAGAATAAAAAAATTGTTAAAAAAGGAACACATTTCCAAATCAGTTTTGTCACAACATAAGGCTTTTGAAACAGAAGCTTACATTAGGTAATCTGTATAAGTCTAATCGGTGCAAATAATTTCCAGTGACAATATTTAGATGTATATTCAGTTGACCTCCACATGGCAGCAGACTCAGCAGATAGAAAATATCACTGTAACAATACAATTTGTTTGAAAAAAAAAAAGGTCTCACTTCTGTGTCGGTTTTTGGTTAAAACGTGTTTGTTGTGCATTCAGTGAAATAACTCTAGGGGAGTAAAGGAGCCAGAAATTGTTCTCAAGTAAGAGTGCAAAACAATACTACTCACGTAGAAGCAAAAAGTATAAGTGCCCTTTTTTAAGTTACTTAAGTAAATGTAACTGAGGAAATGTAACTAGTTACTACCTCTCTGGACACATTACTTCTGCCACAAGAAGCAGTGCAGAGAAAAATGCATGAGCAGGTATGCACATGTCCCCTCAGTGGTCATTCAATTTTAACTACCCACTGCAGAGTGATAAGAACAACTAGTGCAGGTGTAGAGGCTCAGCACCTATGACCACACACACTGCAATCTGAGGCAAAGAAAACACTAAATGGTGTGTCATCCTCAAGTGAAAATCAGTCTGCAAATGTTCACATTGTAGTGACTGATCTCACACTCAGTTAATTTCTGTTCTCCATCAATTTTTATAATTTTTTATTATTTTTCTTCTTGTCTCCTAATTCTTCAAAGATGCTAATGTGCTCTACACATAATCAAAACTGACTAAAGATATAAAAACACACCACCTCTTTCATTAAATCTTTTCTTGCATGTGTCTTAGTCCAGACAGTATATATTCACATAGATTCTCTTTAGCTCCACTCATGAGACAACAGCAGAGTGGATGAAGGTAATTTTGATGAGAGAGGTGATAGATCCTTTGACCTTATCCCATCTCCAGTTTTAAACTTGAGAGTGTTTAAATTATTTTCCCACTCAGGTGACCTTAGAAATGGGAAAACCCTCTCCAGGGCAGCCTGATGTCTAACTAACTCGTCCATTTTTCAAATTGAAAGCAATTTCAAGTATGTGATTTGTCAGAATGTATGTGTGGTCTCTAGCCTCTTGCTTTGCTCAGGGTCTTGTTGTAGAGCTCCTTGGGGGAGGTTTGACCCTGAGCCTCTGTTTTTACCCCTGAAGCACATTTCCTGCTGCTCCTTTATCACACTTTGTTTTCCTCGGCTGCTGCTGCATGCTTTCGCTCCTGCACTCTTTCTCTTTTTAGGATCAGTATTCAAGCGGCCGTTCTGCACCGCTTCGCCTCCTTTCCAAACAAGCACTTTTCTTTCGCTCATCCATTCTGCAAAGAAATTTCTCCTTTTCTTGCTTTACTCACAGCCCATTGACTCTGTAAGCGCAGTGAACCACAAACGACGGACAATATGTCAAATCAGGATAATACAAAAGGCAAGAGTGCAACAGTCCCGACACCTGCTTTCATTCACGCTTTAGAGTAAAAATAAAACAAGAGAACAGCTTTTAGATGGGATGTAAAGGTTCTGCTAGGTTACAGTGCAGAAAAATAAATATCTTTGAAAAAAAATAATATTCTTCAATATTTTTTGTCACTACTGGAAAGAGTAAATCCCAAAGCTGGGATTGGGACCCCACTGGGCATCACAAATCAAGAAGTTTGGGGTATTAAGGTGCTGTTCATGAATCAAACTAAATAACAAAAGTGATAGTGGTAAAGAATATTGATCATACAGATTTTAGAAGACATCAAAAAGCAGAGCTTACAAATAAATAAAAGCAATATACTGGCTGTTAATGCTGTTTAATGTTCAGTCTTCCTGTTGCATATCCTATCTTATTAATTATAAGAACTCATAGTTAACCTTTTAAACCCATAAATTACCTTGAGTGTAATTTACACTTAAAAAAAGATTCAGTATGATTCCTTTCACAATTTCCAGTTTCTGATGTTTCACAGAATGTTCCTATAACCAAAAGTAAGATTGGCCCAAATGTATCACAGTATTAACCCAAAGCTGTAAAACTTAAATGTAGATGATGTAATTGTTTTTGTTTAAAACATCTGCAGAGTTGTTAGCTGCACTTTTACTGGAGGGTCAGCCCCGATGATCCTCTCTGCAGACCTAAATGTTCGTTGCAGTCTGTACTTGTCCTGTTTTGTGGATGAACCAAACCACACAATGATAGGCACAGGACAGTCCGAAAAATGGCAGCAAAGAAAATGACCAGCAGCTCCTATGGTAGGATGTACTTCTTGAGTTGTCGCAGGAAGTACAGTTTCTGGTGGTTTTTCATTTTAATTGTGTCTTTGTGCGAAGACCATCTCAGGTCCCAAGAAAGGGTAGCTCCTACTAACCAGAAGTGATCCAAAGCAGACACAGTTTTGTTGAGGATGGTGAGAGGAGGTAGAGTGGGTGGTATTCTCTGGACGTCTACCACATCTCCACAGTCTTGAGCGTGAAAAGTTCCGGCAGGTTCTGACCACGCCAGTATACCAGCCAATCCACATTCTGTATGTATGGAGGCTCTTCACTGTCCTGAATCAGACCAATAACAGTGAAATAATTTGCAAATTTCAGGAGTTTAACATATGGGTCCACTGAGGTGCAGTCATTTGTGTGCAGAGAGAAGAAGAATAGTGGAGAGAGAACACACCCCTGGGGGGCGCCAGTGCTGATGGTTCTGCTACAGGAGAGGATGCTCCACAGCCTCACCTGCTGCTGCGGGTCGCTCTTTAAGCTGGTTATCCACTGACAGGTGAAGGCTGGAACCGTGACCTGAGTGGGCTACTCTTGGTGTCTTTAGATATCAAAGCTCACCTTTAACAGTATATTAAAAAAACATCAAACCAATATTCACTCTTCCTCTCAGGTAATTTAATCATTTTACTTGCCTTTTCTGCAAAAATGTTTTTCTCATGCAGCAATAGTAATCTTAAAGAAAATATAAGTAAAAGGTTGACTGGACAAGCCTCCATTAGAAAAAATAAAAGTAAAGTTATTTTACTTTTTTTCTTTTGTTTACAACTACTACTTACAAAAGATTTCACATAAACGTCAGCTAGTTTTAATAAAGCATTAGTGGTTGCAGCTAAAAGGTGAGTTTATTTCTGTGTTTATAAGCACAGAGTTTAAGAGTCGCTTTAGTTAAACCTTGGCTTTGCAGTGCAATTGTGTTAGCTTACTGAGATGACTTGAAGAAAACAAAAAGTCCTTCTCTGAATAATCAATAATGACGTTTTTTTACCTTCTGGATCAATGTTTTCTCCCCAAAAAATATCATCCATTTTACCAATCTGAAACTAAAACTGTTATGTTCCTGCTCTTACCTAAACTTCTCCCTCTCTGCCCACACCTCCCTTGTTTTTGTCTGCTTTCTGCCTTGAGGCAATTCAGGCCAGCACAGCTTCACATGGCCCACTTTGCATGCAATTACTGTTTAGACATGAAACACGGAGGATGGAAGGTGAGAAAGAGGCAAATAGAAGGAGACAGTATACCAGGACCTGGAATTGACAAGTTGAGATATAACATAAATATTTTAGGAGGGGAACAAAAGGGGAAAAAAGCTCAATAATTTTGGATGCAATTTTTAATGATCGTGCTCAATGAATTCAGGTCTAGTAGCCAATCAAACCTTAAACTAAGAACTGAATTTATCCCAGCACATACAGTTAGGTTTAATGTTATTCATAAGTTATTTCTAAAATCTGAAGAAATGACGCAGGCATCTACACAAGGATGCTAAGACTACTTACATGAGGTATCATTTTCGGGGGGAAAAAATTATGTTTTTTTCACATTTTAATAAAAAAAAATGCATGTCAAGTATTTTTTTATAACCTTTTAAGTGGATAGCAAAGGTGGGCTTCTCTGCCAATTTATTTTATTTATTCATTCATTATTAATCGTATTTTTATTTATGAGAAATGTGTAGGAAGTAGGCACCGCTTTTTGTCTTGATTAGTCCTCTCAAAGCAAAACATGAAAATGTCAAGCGAACTTTCTTTCATAACATCTGATTGATATAAAAGCAAAAGAAAAAATTTATTTAGCATAATTTGGGGTTCATGATGTATCGGTGGAGCAAGTGCCCTATATACACCCCATATCCACCCCATATTTGGGGACCCTTGTAGCATGTTTCCCCCTATGCTCACTCCGCCTCTTTCCTATCTGACAACTGTTAAGATGATCACTGGTGCTACATTTAAAAAAATGCATTAAATGTTAGTTCTCATTTTAATAAAAAAGCAAAATTATCAGGCAGCTATTGTTCATTAAATGGACTATTAAGATCCCATATTTAAGTAGATATCAGTGCCGCCTCACTTTCTCACAGTTCTGTTATTGTAAATGTAAGTTGATCTCAAATAATTTTTTTTCACATGCTAAAAAATTATGTGGCATGAGTTTCGCAATTTAGAGGCATACATGTTCACCACTGCTAAGAAACTGACCTATGTTCTGCCCCAATATAGCAATAATTGTGCAAAAATATAGTTATTTCATCTTGTGTAGACACTGATGAAGGTTCACTCACCTTGGCATGCTGAATGCTTACAGTAGGTTCAATAGATAATGAATTATTTGACCTCTTAGGGACACTTGTATACTGTTTATAGAGCATTGACCTTTATCCGCAAATGGTCAGGCAATCAATAAGTCTTGTAAAAGGCGAAAAAACGAGAAGGCGAGATCAAGACAAAAGTAACAAAATGAGTGGCACAATGTAAATCTTATAACCTTTACACTAATACACATGCAATTTACAGAACTGGGTCGCACCGAAAGTGACACACCGACCTCATAGAAGTGACAGGGCTTCATATTTCACAAAACATGCCATCTAGACCCTTATACAATACATTTTTAGATACACATAAATTTGGGCAAGACAGGGAGCAATGTCTTTACAACTGAGAAATGGTCTTGCACAAAGAAAACTGCTACAGCTATAATTGTGTATGATGTTTTGATCTGTTGAAATAATGCATCTTAAAGGAAGACCCATGAAAAGGAACAAAGATTCAAACTTTCCAGTGCCATATTTTCCATAGCTGTGATGCAATAAACCTTGAAACTAAATCCCAGAGACTGGCCCCAAGCTTAATGTATTTCAAACAGCAGGCGGAAACTGGATACTGTCGGACTCTTTTGAGGTTAGATGCCAATCACTGATAAAATGAGGAAATCTGACTTGGAAAAGTTTAAGGACAGTTGCAAAATCTCCTCAAATTTCAAAAGCAGAAGGGAGCAGTTTGGCCTCTGGTCCTGAAATGTAATGGTTTAATGAAATAAATGTAAAACTGTGCCAATAATTACATTTGCTAACAAAGTTATAAAAGGGTTATTTTTCACCTGTAAATTTAGGGAATTAAAAGTAACTTTCCCTGCAACTTGTAGAACTTGTACATCTATTTAGATGCTGTTACATAAATTATTTTGTTCTTGTTTAACATATATTAAAGTACAGATGTAACTCATCATCATGGTTCCTTACTACAAAAACTACAAACAAATTACATTTTTTCTCCCCAAGTGTTTTTCTAATATTAGTTTAATATTCTTATGAGATTCTTAAAAAAAACACCATAAAACTTATTTCTAACTATTGATGCTAAATCTATTTAAAGACATTCATAGCTATGTAGATTTAAAATCTTCTATTACCCAAGGTTCCTTAAAGGCAGTGTGTTAGGCATAGAAGTGACAGAGCTTTTGGCGAACCTCCTCAAGTACAGACCTGTTTGTCGAACAGGAAGAGGATATAGATGGAGGAAGCTCACCTGTGACCTCATTTTGCACAGAGCAACATGGTCAAACCTTCCTGGGTTTTTTGGAAAACAGACATGAGGACATGTAGATAAACTCAATACAAAGTTAAAATGCAAAGAAACAGGGGAGACTTATTGAACTTTTAATATTCAGCTTTTTTAATCATCTGTCAACAACCTTTCAGTTATCTGTTTCAAAATACGGAGAGGCAGGGTACACTCTGGACAGGTCGCTAATCCATCGCAGGGCAACACAGACTGCTGGAGATAGGTACCAGCTCCCCCGTGACCCACTATGGAATAAGCGGTATAGAAGATGGATGAATGAATGTTTCACAATATTGCAATTTACTCAACATCTAGAGTTTAGGAAGAATTGCATATTTTTGTTTGGATGAAATAAAGAAAGATCCACTTCAGTATGACCTGAGATCCAGATGATAGTTTTAACTAACCTGCTGTCCTTCAGGTTAACCTATAGCCTTCCAGCCTATATAGTGAAGGATTAAGGGTGAAAGGTTGGGAGTCACAGGTCAAAGGGATGAGTGCAGCTGTAAGGACAAGTCTGCACTGGTCTGTTACTACACCCTGATGACATGGTGTTAAGTTCATTCTTTGAAACAAAGCATGTGACACACAAAGGATGTGCAAACCACAGCCCAAAAACATACAGAGCTTTAAAAACGTATTTGTCTCCTCACAAAATTCGTCTAGTTTGGAATTTTATCACTCTCAGATGTTTTAGACCATGAAACTAAAGGAATATGACATAGACAATCATACAATTGAGTGATGTATTACTTTAGAGATTATTTAGCCAACTTTATGTTGTCAATCTTGATTGTTTTTTTAAAGATTCTGTTGCACTATTCCTTTATTCATTAGTAGCTTGATAGGAAGAAAGAGTGAGATGACATGCAGTAAATAGCTGGGATCCGGAATCCAATTCGGGACAGCAAAATCAAGGACTATGGCCTCTGTTCATAGTCTGCTGTGCCACTGAGGCATTTGGTGTCCCAGACAGGTTTAAGTGATTTTCCAAAGGCTGACCGTCCAGGTAGAAATCTGGCCTGGATGGAACTAGTAAAATTTAACTAAGCTTTTCTGAGAAATCACAGTTGATTCATAATTTAACAAGAAGGGATTACTCTTTTACATAAGGCAAAGTTGATTTTCAAAGTTTTTTTTCCTTAATAGGTGAAAAAATTATTTGAAAACAACTACTAAGGTTATTTTTGACTTGATAATCTGAAATTTGCTTAATAATCTTAAAGCTTTTAGAGAAACCAGAACAACTGTATCTGGAGGAGAATAATTTTTTACAGCTCTGTACAAAAGACAAAAAAAAGACAAGCAAAACCATTGACTTTCCACTCATGTAGGCCTACTACACTAATTCAGTGTATTTGCATTTAGCTATTCTTTAACACATTATTGCTAACCTGAAAGGCCAATTTTGTTCAGCTCTGCTACATGCACATGTTCAGTTAAAGTCTAGGCAGCAGTAAATGTTAAATGTCTAGCCATTTTGCATGCAACTGTAAGCCATACAGCAATTACACTTTGTGAATAATGAACCAACTAACATGAAGGGGAAATAAAGACAGAAATTCAAATCTAAAATCCCAAACAGCCATGTAAAGCAGCATATAGAAGGTCTTCAAAACTTATACTCCTAAAAATCACATAGCCCTACTTTATAATGGAAATAATTAGATTAAATAAATAAATCAATAATACATTTAAAATCATAAAAGCTTTAAAAATCGAAAGTAATAGGGAAACTTGGCAAATGAGGATTATAAAGCCATCCATATGGCTGTATGCTGGACTTGATGTATTTAGTGAATGTATTTAGTGCAATATGCTACCTCAATCCATTGCAGCAAAAAAGTCGATTGTACATCCAAAACAAGCAAAGAAATGGAAATTGCTCTGCTTTGTGAATTATTTTCTCTGGAATTAAAACACTGTCACTGCACAGAATGAAATCTACTTCTGCTATTTGAACTATTTATTTTAGAGGCCTCTCTTGAAACCACATGTAAATGTGATCTAATAAACACTTTTCTGGTTTTCGCTGTACCAGGTAAAGTGATGTGAGTGGTCCAGTTTGAGTCACTGACTTAAAGTATTCACAAAAGTACAGCAGGCCTCAAGATGCTACTTCACCCTTAGAGCATCAAACCTACAAAACTGGTATGTAATTTTCTAAGGATTAATACCAGAGTCCCTGGCTTAACTAAGCTCTATTATTTTAAGAATGGGTGCAATTGTGGAGGATTAAGAAAGGCGATATAGAAGCTAAGTTCAACCACCTCGTTTACTCAACTTCAACTCAGAACAGAGTAACAGAACGCGTTGAAAACACAAACATCTGTAGAAGTTCACATTCTGGAGTATGGATGTGTGTGAAGCCTCCTTGTGGTCGCCCACAAAATCATGTTCAAATACCTTCCAATGTGACTGATATAAAAAATTCTGCAAAGAAGAGTGGGCCAAAACTCTTGCACTGATATGCTCGTTGTTGATGCCAACAGTTGCAATAAAGTTATTAGGTTTAGGGGCAATTATCTTTTTTTTAAAAATTGCTTTTTGTATTTTCTCTATCTAGGGGATCTTTGCCAGAGATTAAAATTTGTTTGATTACCTGAAACATTCAAGTGTGACAAAAAAGCAAACAGAGAAGAAATTTGTATGGGGCACATACTATTTCACCATATTGAAGTCATGGAATGGAATTTCGTTAAGGCAAATGCCTAATCTTGATGTTTTTTTCAAAGGAAGAAGGTCTGCCTTTGGAAATTTGGACAGGGCCTGTGTGTGTCTGCAGTCATAATTTGGCTTTCTCTAATAATCCAAGGAAACTGATCACTGAAAATTAAATGTAAGGGTAAATTTGAGTTTCTTCAATCTTGAGTGTAATTGTATCAAGCAGGTGTGTTGGCCCTTTCAATTATCTGATTAATTTTCAGGTTGTGCCCAGTCTCTTGACCAGAGACAGCTGGGGAAGGAGCATAGTGACCCTGTACAGGACAGAGAATCAATCAATTCTTTCAGCTTCATTTAAACATCTGTAAATGATACAGATTTCACTTCACTGAAAGAACACCAGCATGTCTTTCTTCATTTGGTTTCAGTCCTCTATCCACTGTCCTCCATTCCTTTGAAAAGTGAAAGCATTGAGGGATTATTCGACACATCCCAAGAAAGGGATTATTTGTGGGTTAAAAATCCTCAAATTTTAGCTAATCCAAAATGTTTAAATACTGTTGATCCCTTAGAAAATCCTGGAAATGACAGAAGTGACTGTGTGCGTGTGTGCCTGCGTGCGTGTATGTGTGTGTGTGTGTGTGTGTGAGAGAGAGTGAGTGAGAGAGAGGGAGAGACTTACCCCAGTCCAAGTTCTGTAGCTCTGCTGGTGGTTTCACACCTTGCGTCCCAAAACTGACCAATTGCACAGAAGGTCGCTATGGAACCAGAGAGTGGGCTGATCCAATCAGAATAAAGTACAACAGGAAGCCATGAGGTGACCAGAGGAGAAGGTTAAGGAGGAGGAGTTGAATTTTTTCCCTAAAACAAAAACTCCAGAACCTCTTATGATTGAGCATAATCGGATTCCAAAAAGCTTAGTGGAAATTTGCCCAGAGAAATTGTCTTATTATTATGAAATTCTTTGTTTTGCTGATGCCCTTATCTCCAGCATGAATTAGGGGGGATTAGGCTTTTATTCTGCCTTCAACCTTTTCCTCCATAATTAGGCCTAAGTGCTTTTGTTTAGTTTGCCCCACCAGCACAGTATAGCTCGCAGCACAGCATGAAGGGTTATCATGAACTTGTACCCCACACTACAAAGTAGGCATGGTAAAGAAAAGTGTCCGAGCATTTTGTGTGTTTGTTGTTTTTCAATAGGAGAACCAAGTGTGGGAAAGGTTTCTCCGATGATTCCCAACAGTGGGCCTGCATTCATGAATGAACCACTAGACACAATGGCAACGTTAATGAAAAAGTTGAAAGAACAAAGAATGAGTTTGGTTTTTAGAAAGATGTTTATTTTCCCAATGATTCTGTTTTGGAATATACTTTTGAAAAGCAATAAGTTAAACATGTTTGATTGTGTATTTCCTTTATTATTCTAACACTCCGTTTATGCTAAAGATGAGCTAATGAGCAGATGAATTTATGATATCAATCTAACTTTGCAATGTTTTATACAAAAAAGCTTAATGAAGTAGAAAAAGCAATACTGATTTTGGTCAATCTTTTTACTTATTCTGAATCAAAAAGATAGATGTGTCCTTATGTCAAGCCTTTGAAGTTTCTTATCCAGGATTGGATTTTAGAGTTGATAGCTGTTGTTTTGGATCTAGGTGTTAAAGCTTGATGATGAAGATTGTTGAAGAAGAATGTTTGCATTCTTTGCCTTCCATTCAGATTAACAGTTGTAGTCATATAGTACCTCTAAAATCATTGCAGGCGTGGCCCAGTTGGCTCTCAACTACCATACCATAATATCATGATGTGTGAAGAAATATTTTATCTTGCAAAAAATGCATTAGAATGGGATTAGGAGTAGACTGGAGGCAGAAAAAAAGGTGGGAAATGGCACTTGTTGCAGAAGTCCCATTGAAAGGTTGCTTTTTGTCCAATGTCTCTCACTTGTCTACAGATCATCAGACACTACTGCAGAAAGGAGACCTGGTCCTGGTAAAAAGAAGAAAATATTAGTGTTTTCAAACAAAACAGTTTTAAGGTCTCTTTGGGACCTGCAAAGATCACCTACAGGGCAGGTAGGTGAACAGTTGCATTCAAAGTGCACCTGGTCGACTGCCAATGGTGTCATTTTGCTTATGAGTCACGATGAGATTATGAGATTCATCGAAGGGAAAACAGACACAATTTTCAGAGCTAAGTTTTTGTAGCAGCTCAAGAAGTTAAAATACGTGCGACAACGAATACTTTTAAATGTACACTACATTACAATTTTGCTGTGACTGTGCTTGTGAAATGTGGCTGTGTCTCCCACACCTGGTCACATCCCGCAGACAGACAGGAAACTGTAGCAACCAACACACCTCTCTTTCTCTCTTTCTCTGCTTGTTCTTGGTGAACATCATTGCTGATGGTGAAAAGATCCTAAGATAACATCTACAACTTGAATTCTGTGATTGCTTTAATTCGGATGTTTCAAGATCATTTCATTCATATTTTATTGTTGATAATATTGTTTTAGTTATTATTTGAAGCCTAAATTTAAATTGAAATTAAAAACAAAATTGATAAAGATTAAGTTTCACTGATGGTGCAGTTCTGTGTTTTCTTCCAAACTCCTAAGACATTGTCTTTTGCACGAGAAGTTGTTTTGTAGAGTGGGGCGTAGTGGTACCCATCTACTTCTAGACACTCATGATTAGACCTATCTGATCCCATCAAGAGACTCATAAATTACTATTCAGCAAAGAAAAGTGCCTATGTAACCAATGAATAGAATTTACTCGGGTTCAGATAGCAGTTTACTACCGACCAGTTCAGTTTATTACAAAAGCTCTGGATTGAAACACATCCAACTTCATCATACCTTCAACGTAAAACTTTTCTGATACAAAAAAAATAATAATTTGCTCTAGCACTTTGAAACACTAACCGTGCAGAACAAATAATATATTGTCTTTAGTAAAAAAAATAAAATAAAATAAGCGCTGGCCAGCAAAAAAAAAAATTGTTTATATAGACCTCTATATGTGTGTGGTGCATAAGAAACAAAATAAGATGCAGTTTGATCTCTAGTCGGATATGCTTGAGCATATTTGGTATAGTGATCTGTTATCACTAAAATGTTTCGAGTGTCTTTGGAGTCAGGTTCCAGAGATAAGAAATCCATACAAACCAACTCGAGAGGACCACTTACTTTGATGTTTACTAGTTTGGATGCTTTCTGTACTCTTGCCTTTCGCCTCACACATCTCTCACAGGTTTTACACTTTGTCTCAAAATATTTAGCCATTTTTGGCCAGAAAAATCTTGCTCTAGCTAGCTCCAGAGTCCTTTCAATACCCATATGCCCTGTTTCATTATGGACGCCTTCAAACGCTCTCTCTCTGTGACTACTAGGCAGGATGAGCTGGTTAAAAGCTTCACCCCTTTGGTTAACAACTTTACGGTGCAGCACTCCACCTATCAAAACTAGCTTTGACCTCTCTCGTAAAAGTAAAGCCACCTCTGGCTCCTCAACCGTGTTTAAAGTCTCAGTATCAAGCTCATTTCCTATTATATGGATAACCCTTGCCAGACAGTCATCCTTCCTCTGCAAATGATACCAGTCCTCCCTAGACATTTCAGGCAACGCAGAGAGACCCGGCTCGAAAACTGGGTCTTGCAGGTCCTCTGGAATAGCATCTTCATCACACAATAGTGTCTCAACTGCGGATATCTCTCTGTCCTCTCCCCTCTATCTTGTGAATCCGAAACTTTTTGACACCAAGGCACATGAACAAACGTTTACTGCCTCCCTATCTAAAACCCCCCAAAAAAAAACTCATCAGAGGACAGGCTGGCACGACCAGTGTTTTGTGATTCTTGGTCTATCTCCGGACCCCTCTTTTTTAGGTGGCGTTGGGGCCTCCTGGAGAGTCCATCCGCATCAACATTATGTTGACCCGATCTGTAATGAATGTTAAAGTCGTATAATGACAGCGCTACAAGCCACCTGTGGCTTGTGGCATCAAGCTTAGCGCTGATCAACACATATGTTAAAGGATTATTATCAGTGAGCACTTTGAAACTAGCTCCATACAAATAGTCATGGAACTTTTCACTGACTGCCCACTTAAGGGTGAGAAACTCTAACTTATGCACAGGATAATTCTTCTCACTTCTAGACCTGGTCATCCTGAACCTGATGAAGGGCTGCACCTAAACCCGTCACGCTAGCGTCTGTGTGCAGCAAATATGGGAGTTGCCAGTTGGAGAAAGCAAGCACAGGGACTGATGTTAATTTTTCAATGATGAGCTCAAATGCAGCTTGACATGCAGGGGTCCATCTTTCCCCAAGTGGATGTGACTGTTTTCGAAGCCAGTGACTAGAGTTCTTATTTTTAGTGCTCCAATCTCCCTTTAAAAATCATTCAAAGGTCTAACAACTCTAGCATAACCCTCACAAAAAGTCGATAGTAGCCAGTGAAACCCCTAAAAAGACCGAAGCTCCTTAGCTGTTTGAGGGCGAGGCCACCTTTTACTGCAGCCAAATTTTCTGGATCAGGTTCAATTCTTGCAGATATCACTCCCCTAGGTATTTCACAGAAGTCTGAAAGAATTTGCTTTTGGGAAAGGGGACAGTTTGAGGCCAAAATCAGCAATGTGTTTAAGGCCCTTCATTAATTCCTCATGTTCCTCAAGAGAAACCTGGAGAATATTATAAATCGTCAAGGAAAGCAACAACTTCGGGAGGTTAAAAAACCCCCTTTAAACTTCTCCATAGTTCGTTGAAACGGGCTGGAGAGTTAGTTAGTTAGTCAGACAGTGAATGCGTTTTTTTGGTTCAACATCTAGTTTGGAATACCCACTTTAAGATAAAGGACAGTGAACCTTTTGACCCCTGACAGCGGGGGAAATGTTTCCTCTATCCGAGGTAACGGGTAGGCATCCTTTTTTAGTTAAAATTGTTCAGCCTTCGGTAGTCTACCACCATTCGCAGCTCTCCATTTTTTTTCGGACTAGAACTGGAGGGGCATAAGGACTATGAGACTCCTCTATAAAAAGCAGCAAGAGATTTTAAGATGCCTTTTCAAATCATTAAAGTCTGCAGGTGAGACACGTCTTGTCCGCTCTTTAAAGGGGCACATGAGACTCTAGTTCAATGCGATGACAGACCCCTGTAAAAACCCCAAACCCATCTAAGTCATGTCTAGAGAAAGCACTAGCGACTTCAGTGTTGATCCTATGTTGAATGGTTTTTTAAATTGTGGTGATATGGGGCTGTCATAAATCAAGATTGAGAACCCAGTTTTTGACTTTGTCTATACATCACTAGCCATAAAAAAGAGACTGTGCTTGGAGATCCTCAGAGTCTGATGAAATGTTTGGGTTTGGGGGGACCCCACAGGCATCCCCAGTCAATTTGGGGAGCACACGGCGATGGGTTTTGGATACAAATTTTAGTCATGTTTGAAATGTTTTTGACAGATACTTGAAATTTGTGGGGATTCAGACTTTACATCCAAAAATCTGGTCGTAAACTATTAAGCCCCCTGGTGTAGGAGTTTCCTCTACAACCCCAAAGAGCTTGAAACTCAATTTCCCTGTTATTATGGCAGATGCCTTTAGCGTGTAACTACCCCCCTTTTAAGCATACAGGCACCCGTTGGCGTGACCCGCCGAACTTTAGCACTGTTTGTCGGGAAAATCTGTCAAGTTACCACATTGGAATAAACCTTACCCAATTAGCCTGAATAGGCAGGATTTTTTTCTAAAAATTTTGTTCCGCCATTTTTATGACAATCCTGTGTCATTAGACGCAGAATATTTGTGCCAAAACAAGAAGAGGGTATTCATTGTTGTATGCCTGATCTGGACTGACTAAAGCTAAGATGTGATAGCTTGACCTGTCCCACATTCACCTTTGGAAACTGAACCCTCCACCTCTACATATCCAACATATGGGACCTTTTGCCCAGCCGCCCTTCGATTTCAAGTGCCCTTTTTAATAGAGACAACTGTCTGTGAGTTGGTAGCTGCAATAAAAGGACTGAGATATTATTGTCACTTGGCCCCTGTGCCCAATAATACACTTGCATTGAACTCCATCTAACCATGCTTCCCCCGCACAGGGGCTCCCCCCAGTCCAAACAGGGATCCGAGATATTTCTTTTATATTTGAGGGCTCAGCGATACACTGAGTCAAAACGGAACTCGTTTGATTTTGGGCCCCCGTTCCACAGCAGAAGCCTCACTTGTTTGAAGTCAAGCTTGGGGGGATTTTTTTTATGTTGTGGTTTAGTGTGAGCTGACTCTGCCTAGTGGGATGCCCTCACACAGTTTCTTTTGCACCAAGAGCAGCATTGGTTGGGATGGTGCATTGGTGGCAGCATATGTGCATCATCTCCGCATTTGTAACAAAACTTCCCAACTTTATGAGAATTTCGATGAAGCGCCTGGAACCGCTGAAGTTGTGGGGCTACTTTTATTTCTTTGGTGAGGATTCCTTACGATTTACCCTCTTTGGAGGGATGCGGTTTTTGAGGGGACACATTCCTCTGAGCTCAGCCTCTAGCTGCCCGGGTTTTCTCCTCCAGTTGCTCCATAGTAAGAACATCTGATTCTAGGGATTTACTGTAGTAAAACTCAGGGCTTCAGTAGTGAAATGGGTCCTGGTATGGACTTTGGTTGAGCTTGCTCCCATATGTCGCTTTCTCCTTATTTCCTTTAGATGATTCTCTTTCTCATATGCCCTTATTTTGAACAGCAATTCTGAGAACATCAAGATGTTCTGATGGGGTTTGTTACTTAACTCTTTTAAATGCAGTGTAGTTATTAAGGAATCATCCAGCAGCCTCGGAAAATGCTTTAGTAAATGAGAGTCAGCATCCTGTTTAGCTACACCCTTACTTTCTACAACTTCCTGTAGCAGTGTTGGAGTCGACGGGTAGTCAGATGCTCTCTCCCCCCTGTTTTGATGGGTTTAAAAACTGGGAATAGAGCTCTTCCCTCCTGTGACATTACCATATGCTTTGTCTAGTTCATGGAGATAGGCGGGGGTGTTGCTTGGGCCCCAAAAAAAAGAGCACATTTTAAAGGCAGGAGTAAGTAAGCTATCGAGCAGGCCACGACGCTGCTGCCCCTGACAGACTAATATCGTCTATTACTGCTTAGCTTGAAGCCACCATACCTTTATAATCTACCTCTGCAGGAGGTTTTTGGGAGAGTTGCCAGAAAAATAAGCGTATCTCTCTCGTAGGGGGCTGGTGCGCTGGTGAGTCGTGTTTTACAATGTGTTCCACTACGATTTTCGGGCATCAGCAGGCAGAGGATTGATTAACACAGTCTCCCTGGGGCCTGTATATGACTGGACGCATGGTTTGCATCACCCGGAGATCGTGGTCTTTAATGTATAACAGGGGGTTTTTAAGTGGCTTGGGGGTTGAGGCTATGGGGGTTTCTCATTGTTTTTCCCCCAAAAGACTTGCAGCTACTTGACTTAAAGTAGCAGGGTCCATGTTGTATGTCAGGGCCAGCTCATGCATTTGCTCCTTAAAATGACCGTTATAGCACGAGCAAGGGGCACTACATCTTCACAGAGTGACTCATTTTCCCAAATAGGGGAGCAATAATCTTCTATCTGTATAACCCCCCCCGATGCATCATCAACTGGATGCTCACAGTCCAACAGCATTGGGGGGGAAAAACCCTCACTAAACTGACACAGGGGGTATGGGAAGACTATTAAAAAAAGTGCCTTTTAAAAACGTCATCAAGTACTGAAAAAGCCCCTTTTTTACATCATCCAGTTTTTGTGTAGCTGGAACACCCTTTAAGCATTACAGTGCACTCTGGGTCAAAACCAACATTTCGCAGAACTCCATTATGCTTTCTAAATTTAACTAAAAGTTTAAAGTTTTAATTATTAGACTTTAATTTGTGTATTCCTCTATATTAAAGATGAGTTTGGATGCCTTTCAAGTCCCTGTTCGGGCGCCAATTTTTCTACTACTCTGGTTGTAACCAAGAAAAGAATTTTACTCGGGTTAAAATAGCAGTTTATACGACCGTTTCAGTTTTTTTACAAAAGCTCTGGATTGAAACACATCCCCAATTCATCATACCTTAACGTAAAACTTTTCTGATACAAAAAATAATAATAATTTGCTCTAGCACTTTGAAACACTAACCGTGCAGGACAAATAATATATTGTCTTTAGTAAAAAAAAATAAAATAAAATAAGCACTGGCCAGCAAAAAAAAAATTGTTTTATATAGACCTCTATATGTGTGTGGTGCATACGAAACAAAATAAGTTGATTGTTCGGGGTTGTCCTGGCTGGAAATGACCACCAGGAACGATGAGGGCAGATGCACTCCTCCACAGATGCAAGCAAGGCTCAACATCTTTGTCCTTGGCATCCACAGGTAAACCTCAGCCGTCTTCCCGCTAGCAGGAAAAAAATTTGCAGCAAAAGTCAGGTGCAGTGCAGAATGTGAACAAGGACAAACGTCTCGGCTCCGCAGCAGTTCTGATACTGTAAAGCCCACAGTTTCCCTTAGGAACAGCTGTATTCTGATACAAGGTTTTTAACCTCCATCACAGAAAATAAACCATAAAAAATGAAAATTTTTCTGTCAGCATAATATGCATTCCATCCAAAATGACACATCTTAGAAATCGAAAGACATGAAACTTCACTTAACACGTGACTAGCAAACGATTATTTTAGCATGCAATGCCCACGGTAAAAACATAGTTTGGTTTCTAAAACTCTACCAAATTATGATCGACCTAATACGTAAAATAATACAGATGACAACACATTAACAATATTGCTTACCTAGCAGGAAACCATATTAGCAGGCATAAAAGTCAGGTGCAGTGCAGAATGTGAACAGAGACACACACGTCTCGGCTCCGCAGCAGTTCTGATACTGTAAAGCCCGCGGTTTCCCTTAGGAACAGCAGTCGTAAAAGCTGCCGTAAAGTGACGTCGCACTTAACCCTTAAAGGGACACTACCTACAAAACTGAAACAATACTAGTATGACAGTAAACCCTCATACCACACAGACATATAAACAAAAAAAAACACAAACAACAGTGCAGCTGGGTTACACCTACACAACACAAAAGTTTTAAAAACACCATATAAAAACTGCTAAAAAAATAAAAGAAGGGGACCCAATGAAAAGGTCATAAGAACTGTAAAAAGGTTCCTGTAATTCAAAACTGGATTCTATATTTTCTCCAATAGATGCAGATCCAGGCAGTAACGTCTTTAGAAATGAGGAATTAAAGCAACACCTACAAGATCTGGACATAAACAAGCTATTTGTTGGGGAAATTAGTGAACCATCTCAGAGTTTATACCCTTTAAGAAATTTGCTCTTCTTATACTGGTACTGGTTCTGTTAGATCTCAGTGCTGCATTTGATACAGTCGATCATAATATTCTCCTAGAAAGGCTGGAATATGCTGTAGGGATCAGGGGAACAGCGCTAGGCTGGTTTAAATCTTATTTGTCTGACAGATTCCAGTTTGTTCATGTAAATGATAAATCATCTTTAAACTCCAGGGTTAATTGTGGAGTACCACAGGGTTCAGTACTTGGGCCAATTCTCTTTACTATATATATGCTTCCAATAGGTAAAATTATCAGGCAGCATAGAATAAACTTTCACTGTTACGCTGATGATACTCAGCTTTACTTATCCATAAATCCTGATGAGCCCAAACCAGTTAGATAGACTACAAGCATGTCTTGAAGAAAAAAAAACTTGGATGACTTTAAATTTTCTGCTTCTAAATTCAGACAAGACAGAAGTTGTCGTTTTTGGACCGGAGTCTTTAAAAAAAGAAACTGCTTAGTCAATCACTTAACCTAGATGGCATTAAAATTTAAACCTCCGATAAAAAAGTAAAAAACCTTGGTGTTATTTTGACCAGGACATGTCATTTAAATCCCATATTAAAAACAGGTTTCTAGGATTTCCTTCTTTCATCTCCGGAACATTGCCAAAATTAGAAATATCCTGTCCAGGATGATGCTGAAAAAATTTAGTCCATGCATTTGTTACTTCAAGGCTGGACTATTGTAATTCTTTACTATCAGGATATCCACAAAATGCAGTTAAAAGCCTTCAGCTGATTCAAAATGCTGCAGCAAGAGTTCTGATAAAAATTAAAAAGAGAGATCATATTTCCCCTACTTTAGCTTCACTTCATTGGCTCCCTGTTAAATCCAGACTAGAATTTAAAATTCTCCTTCTCACATATAAAGCCCTTAATGATCTAGCTCCATCATACATCAGAGATCTGATTGTTCCATATGTTTCTAACAGAGCACTTCGTTCTCAGACTGCAGGTTTACTGGTGGTTCCTAGAGTCTCTAGAAGTAGAATGGGAGGCAGATCCTTTAGTTATCAAGCTCCTCTCCTGTGGAACCAGCTCCCAGTTTTAGTCCGTGAGGCGGGCACCCTGTCTACTTTTAAGGCTAGGCTTAAAACTTTCCTTTTTGATAAAGCTTATAGTTAGAGTGGCTTAGGTTATCCTGAGCTATCTTCCTTATTTTAGCTCCGTCGTCTTCTCCCCTTGTTGAATGGAGTAAGGGGGAGTCAGGTTTAGCCTAAACCGGCTCATTTACGGTTGAGGTGCAAACACACCCTCCATTTCTGCTACCTGTATGACCCCTTCCCTTTTCCAATGGTTATGGTCAATCTGACAGAGAGAGGTATCCCAATCATTGTGGTTTTTAGTATAACAATGGGCATCAGTGGGCTCTAGATGGACAAACTGTCTACTTTTAAGGCTAGGCTTAAAACTTTCCTTTTTGATAAAGCTTATAGTTAGAGTGGCTTAGGTTATCCTGAGCTATCTCTGTAGTTATGCTGCTATAGGCTTAGGCTGCTGGAGGACATAATGACCACTTTCACCCTCTTCGCTACTTTCTCACACTACTCTCCAATTTTGCATTATTTGCTGTTATTTTGTTCTCTCTCTTTTCTCTTCCTAGAAGCTACACCTGGCCTGATTCTGTGTCTACCTTTGACACCTTTCTGGAGAGGGGAGTCCTCCGGGCTTCTGCTGGCAACAACTTGGTGCTCGCCCTCTGCCGATGATCCACGTGGCCCTTGCTTTCAGTGTTTAACCCTTTCTCTCTCCTAGACATAGCTACTGACTGAGCTTTTACTGTAACTAACTCTATGTGCTCTCTTCAGACTCTAAACTTGAAAACTGGCTCAGAGTTTATCTGTTCCTTCTTTCTAGGTGAAACGACTAAAGGAGCTACATCCATTAACATTTACCTTTTCCTTCCATAGAAAGTACTCCTGGATCAGTGCTTCTTTGTTCTCTTTGGGCTCTGCTCTGTTCTCTCTAAACCCCCAGTCGGTCGTGGCAGATGGCCGCTCACACTGAGCCTGGTTCTGCTGGAGGTTTCTTCCTGTTAAAAGGGAGTTTTTCCTCTCCACTGTCGCTATATGCATGCTCAGTATGAGGGATTGCTGCAAAGTCAACGCCAGTGACTGTCCACTGTCTCTACATGTTCATCCGGGAGGAGTGAATGCTGCAAGTCACTGACTGGATGCAATCTGCTGGGTTTCCTTTCCTTAGATAGAAAAACTTTTTATCCAATTTTAATAAATAACAGAATCTGGCTGCACTGTTCAATGATTAAGATTAATTGGAATGTATGTACCTGACTTTTGTGAAGTGCCTTGAGACGACATGTGTTGTGAATTGGCGCTATATAAATAAACTGAACTGAATTGAAATTATACAGCAGTGGCTGTTTATGATTTAGAAGAAATATGTTTATGAATATCAGATGGTTTCTTAGATATTCAAGAAAAGCTGCAAATAAGGAGAGGGGCAGTCAAAAATTGTCTTTGATGTAGTGCCTAACTTTTAATTTATTTTTGTCTTCGTATCCTGATGACAACAAGGTGGTCACAGTGAGAAAGCTAAAGCTGTTTTTCTCTGTTAATTGCTTATTTAATGGCCGCAAAGAACATCTTTGTCCCAACATGCACATAAAGCCGGTTTCAAACATACACATAATGATGCTCTGTTCATGGCTGAATGTAGTGTTCAGTCTTTCTGTCTTTGTTCTGATCCACTAGCCCTGACATATTTGAAGGCATCAACAGCTGTTCTGTGTTTTTACCCACATTCCTCTTATCTGCAGAGGTTTCTTTAGCTCCAGTCTCTGTTTTAGTAGTCATGCCATTCAGGTTAAGTGATTAACTAAGCAGTTTCTTTTTTAAAGACTCCGGTCCAAAGACGACAACTTCTGTCTTGTCTTAAATTTAGAAGCAAAAAATTTTAAGTCATCCAAGTTTTTATGTCTTGGATAAGACATAAAAACTCTAAAAGGTGAAAAAAAAAAAAAACTCTTTGTAGGTGAAACGACTAAAGGAGCTACATCCATTAACATTTACCGAGTACGAGTACGAGTACGAGATTATTTCCTTAACGCATTTCTTGTTTTAAACAGATAAATTATACAGATTTATTTGTTTAGAGTCGTAGTCAAATCACTTTCTCCGTGTTGCTGTAAATATAAAGTTAATATTAAATTATTGTGTTTTAAATTTTGATAGATCAGTTTTTGTTCTTCAGTGCAAATTATATCCTTTACATCTTTTTTACCTGGTCTCACAGGACACACCTGTAAAATGCACAGACAGTAAAAACGAATGTAGATCCACATAATGTTTGCCTCTTCAGTAACTACAGTACATTTTTATTAGTCCCACTGCCAGAAATGCCTCTAAAAAGGTGCGTTTTGTTAGTTTCTAAATTAAAAATTTGTCAGATACACATCCGCTTCTGTTACTGTAGCCCCACTGATACTTTAGATTTATTTTTGTTGTTAATAGTTTTCTGAGTCGAGTCCCAATAGCAACAAAGTTAGCAAATGTTTAAAAATGCACTCGCAATATATGGTGCGACTCAAGCCTTAAAATTTGTATGCAAGGACGCAACTTTAGTCAATATCCGTTTAGAGAATCAGACATAAGTGCTCCAGATGTAGTCAAGCAAACAGCCATTTAGCTTGGGTACTCTTTCAAAGCAAATTTCACCCATCTAAAAAAACTGAAATCCTAAACCTTTTATAGATCAAGTAAATAACATTATTCATTAGGCTTTACATGTTCACTTTTGCTACACGTTGCACACCAAACAGATTGCACACCAAACAGATTACAACCACAGATGAGGATTAATAGCCATTAACTACAACAAAAATAAAGTTCTCGTGCACAACTGACAGTGTCGATAAATTTGCTTGAACGTCTATGAAATGTTTTAGTCTTAAATTCCTTTAGTTTAAAATCTACCCTTGAAGAGGCCACAATCTAATTAGTCTTTAATCTCATTAACCAGTGACAGCTTCCTAAATTTCTGTGCTGTATACTGAAGGTAAGATGCTGCCAACTGAGTAGAAAACTGTATGACGAAGTAAATTGATGTAATCATCACTCTTAAAATTGGGCAGTATCAACTTTAAGTCTGAACACATTAATAATAGAGTTTGCTTTAATACTTTTTCTCCAAACACCTCCCATTCAGAACGTTTATGCTTGTCTTACTAACAGGGGGACCCAACTCCAGTCTTCAAGGACTGGAGTCCTGTAGGTTTTAGATGTGTTCCTGCTCAAAGACAGCTGATTTAAACAACTGAATCACCTCCTCAGCATGTAATCAGGTTCTGCAGTGGCTTTGAAAATAACTATTCAATCAATTTAGGTATGTTAAATTAGGCAAACATCTAAAACAAGCACCACATCACCCCTTGAGGACTGAAATTGGTAACCACTGCTTTACAGAGAACATCCATCCATCCATCCATCCATCCCTCCATCCAGCCAGCCAGCCAGTCTTTGTCTAAAACCGTTTATCCATGCAGCGGTCATTTGGCCAGAGGCGGGGCTACCCCCCCGGACGGGTCATCAGTCCATCACAGTCCACAGAGAACAGAATAGCAAAAAGATATGATAACTCTTTGCAATAAGAGGTAATGGGGTGTTTATTTTACATTTTTACTAGTCCATGAGAATTTAAAACAGCAATCGATAAATGCTTTTCAGTCAACAGCTACAAAATGACAGTCATAAGAAATATAGTATTTGAGCAGCTGGTGAAATATATGGTTTTTTTTATAAATAATGTAATTGTTTGAATGTAATACATTTTGTTTGAAGATTTTGTGTAAACACCAACAACATTTTTACTAAAGGCTATCATATTGGGAGAATCTAGTACAAGGCATGCCCCTAAGTGGATGTACTATCAATGAAACGAGTGCTGGTGGTCACTTTCATATGATTCTACAGTAAAAGCTGCATAAATATCCACATTCAGGTTTTGGGTATCATTCTTACTTGCGTAATGTTTACACCAGCTTTATAGAGTAACTGAAAACACTTGATCTGATGCTTTAAAATTTCAAACTGGGAAGATTTACACCTCAGAAGCAAAGGGTCCACACATGAAGTCAGCCTCAACCCAAACAAGGTCTGTGATGTGTTACAAATAGAGGAGATAAAGCCGGGGTGAGTGATGGTGGAAAATCTCCTTTCCTGACCTGGCAGGTGTGCTGTGCTTTTTCACACACATAACATCTGTCATTTACTTAGAAAATAACATGGAAAGCTCTGCAGAAAATTACTGCCAAGTTACAGAGCAGGAGCACAAGTGGTTCGGTATCACAAGCTCAAACTCTTGGATGTGACTTCAATGGATGAATGTAAAACTTCACAGATAAATATGTTATAGCGACATAAATAGACACATGCAACTGTTTAATCAAGACGGGTGCATCTGTCAGCCACTCTATAAACACACACATCTTCACCACAACAAAAAGGCTCCTGTGTCTTTGAGCAGACGTGACCAAACACATCCCTCTATCCATCATATCAGCAGAACAAAATAAGTGGAGCCTTTTTATGCTAAGAGGACACGTCTGCTGTAACCGTTTAGCTTGATCTTTGTGGACGGGCCGGAATGCAACATCTGTTTATTGTGAATCCTGTTTGTGCTGATGCCAAAAAACACATTTTTATTCCATAAAAGAATTCAACAAATTTAAGCTCTAAAAAAGAAAGAGTGAGGACAGGCTGCTTTTATCCACATGCATGCATACTTGTGAGCAAAAGCTGCACAAAGCGCTTCTGTTGGCATGCAGTCAGATGCAGGCGGAGATGGAGTTTGTGGCTTTGATGTGGAAATCAGAGTGGTGGTAGGAAGCTACAAGCAGATAAAACATTAAACTGTCATATTAGTGTACAGTTATAATGAAATTAATCAGCTATACATGAACATAAAGATGGATAGCCTTGGACTCTGGCAATAAGGATTAAATGCTTTAGATTTGGTTTTTGCCAAAACTGTTTACTCAGTGATAAATATTTTTGGAAATGTGTGCCCAGGTGATTAGGATTAACAATATAGGTGTGCCATTTTCTCTGTGATTGAAGCAGCAATTTGTTTATCAGTATTTGGATCAAGATCTTGATTACTGTCCAGCACTGCATTCCAGATTTTACAGTGTTCTGTGATAATCATGTGGGTGAGCCTGCCGGGCATTCATGTATGTGTGTGTCTCAGGTTTACAAGCATACCGATCTTTTATGTGTTTTAGATTGTTGTGAGCCTGACTTTGTAAAGAAAATAAGTATCTTGACACAGATAATGTGGTTATTAATAGAAATGAAGTCAGATTTGTCCTCCTCTTCTCTCTTTGAAATCTATCATGTTGTTGCCGCCAGCTCTGGTTTATGGCATCAAAAATGTGCCGTGATCTAAAAACGTTCTGCGCTGCATTTCAGAATGTAGCTATTAGACTGGTTTGGGAGAAACATGCGCTCACCAGTGCTTTCTACATAGTAATAGTATAATATAAAACATAAGCAACGTTGTGTCAAGGAGAGTCTCTCTTTATAGAGATCAAAAACACATTAGTTCTTCAATAATTACATTAAACTTCAAAGCTTTTTTTAAATTATTTATTTATTTTTACAACAGGTAGATTACAGTAGTCCAGGTTCAGAGTTGTTTGAGGAATGAAAACAGGTCTGCAATTTATTAGCACCAGGAAAAATTTCTTTATGGGAGTGAAAAATGAACAGATTAGTGCACATACAAAGGGATTGGAGGAGGAGGTAAAAACCTGCCCAGAACAATTCCTCCTATTCAATAAAGGAATGTGGTGAACTTTACACTTAGTAGGCCCATGCATTCAATCAACCTTCTTTTGCCAAAATGACAACACTTAGCCTTCTGCTATACCATTTCAGAAGGTTGGAGCATACTGAGAAAGGAAGCTTTTCTTTGATCATGCTTCGACCCTGGTACTCCCTTACGATCTCTTCTCTTAAATGGGTTTTCAATAGGATTTAGGTTTGGGTACTGTGAAGGGCATGGGAAAAGTTTGATTTTAGGTCTATGTTTCAAATAAAAAAGACCCAGTGATGACAGATTTTCAGTTTACAGACAGAGTCCACCAGATTTCTACTAAAGGTTAATGAATTTTTGCACTCTAACAGGGTAACGAGAGCCTTTGGAAGATAAAAATGCACACACCATCACAGACCCTCCACTTTACTCATATACTCATCTTTGTTTGACATGACCTGGAGTGCAAAGTTAGACATGATTGAATGCAAAGGAGAGGGAAGGTGAGTACATTAATAATAATTGGGTCATATAGAGACATATAAATGTGTTTGCAGAACCTCACACACCAACACACGAAAACACAGTGGTCTGTGCAAAACACCTCATTTGTGTGTATTTATACTGCTTCCTGTTTATATTAACCTTCAACTCAAATGCCAGAAATGAAGTCAACCCATTGTTTATACCGTATATGGGTCTACACCTAAGGGTGCAGATGTTTGGTTTTTGAAGGATTACCTGCATAGCCCTGGCCTGATTCTATCTCACCTGTGCCAGCTCTATCCAACACTCCACCTCATCTTCCTCACTGTCAAGATAGAAGATACTCTGTTTGATGCACTTTAACACATTACCAGCATACCTTACTCAGTGTCTTGGAGGTAGATTAAGACCTTTCAGGAAGTTCCAAAACATTTCCACTGCAAAATGTATGACTTCATATTTAAATCAGTAATCAGTATCGACTGCCTGAGGTTGATTAAAAGAGGCTCATTTTGAATTCACCATGCTGGCTTTTTAACATGGATTTAAAAATAAAAACTGAAAGATAAAAACCTGCATATCCTACATGACTTCAACTCTCTGACACATTTTTATGATTATGTCAGGAAATCTGGGATGCACAGCCAGGAAGCTTAATGCTTATCTTTTGCAGGGGAAGGTCATGGGGGGCAGCGAGGAGGGAATCGATGGGGGTGCAGCATATGCAGGGGGTGTCAGCAAATCATCTAAACTAGAATAAGAAAAGACCAGGTGACAAAAAGGAGAAGCATGGAATTTCACATATAAATCTGTAGCTTTTAAGATAATAAGCAGAGTGTTGAATCAGGAAAATGAACAGTGAATATTTTCACTTAACCTTTCACATAATTTGTCTTCACTTGGAAGTGTCAACCTAAGACATGTTTCAATTAACTCCCCATTCAAGTGTTTTATCACAACGCAGAGCTCTTAGCGTTATGAGTTTCTGTCTGCATGCACTCAGTCATTCTTCTTTAGGACCATCTTCCAATCACATCTAAACACTGTTTACAACTGAATGCTAAGGCAGAATCAATCAAGCCCTCTACTCTCCAATGCTCAGTCTGAGTGAGATTTATGAGATTACTTGATGTGTCGAAAGAAACAACAAAGAGGGAACAAACTTTGTGGAGAAAACAATATCAGGTTCCTTTGTTAACAAAATGTTCTGAAGGAAATGTAGGACCCCACAAACATGTAGGTGCTCAGGTGAGATGACACCAACATTGGACATGTGGCCTACATGCAAAACCCAAAGTATGGTGGAAAACTTACACTGCACCCTGAACATATCATTCCTACTGTGATACATGGTGGTGGCAGCATTATACTGTGGGAATGCTTTTTTTCAGCAGTTACAAGGAAACTACTCAGGGTTGATGGGAGTATAGATGGAGCTATACTGTGCAATCCTGGAAGAAAACTTGTTAGAGGCTGCAAAACTCTTGAGACCGTGCAGGTGCTATTTAAAGAGGAGACGCCTGTCTGTGACATGTTTAGGGATGTTGATGTTTTGATCATTTGAAAACCTAGCCAGTATTACTCCTCCTCTTTGGTGCTGTGTGTTTGTGGCTTAATGGCTTAAATGCTTTGTAATACTATTTATAGGGTTCCAGTTTGATGTGATGATCCATACTTCGATTAAAAGGTGCCATCCTGCATTTGACCCTACATTGAGGTCTCATTCTAAAACACAACCGTTTATCTCCATTTATTCATCCTTCCATTGACTTCTGCTTATCCCTGATCAGATCATAGATAAACAGATCTTGGAGGGAAACCGAGAAATCCCTCTGCGAAGTGACTGGTTGCTCCGAAGGGTTCAGAGGCCAGAAAAAATATATGATACTTCTGGCGAGTTATGGCTTTTCCCCTGGGTCTTCTTCCAATGGGATGGACCCAGAAAAAATACAAAGGCAAGCACTATGATCCTGATCAGATGCCTAAACCACCTCAGCTGATTGTTCAGTGGAGCAGAGGCTCTAAACCAAGTCCTCACACCATCTCCACTGGCTTCTGTTAGAATCTGTAAATGAGTAGTGTTGGCGGATCAGTTCTCATCTTGTAACTACAGGGTGTCCTCAGTCTGATTCTTTGCAGTCATCAAGAAAGCACAAACTCTGAGTATTTGTTATATTTAAAAGAAAAGTATAGGAAATCATGCTTAAAGGCACACTTATATAACTTAGAAAATATACGAGAAAGCCAGAGCTACACTCACATTGCTCTGTGCCCTACAGCTTTACTAAAAATGTTTTCTTTTCACCTCTCAGTGATTTGATGCAGAGTAATTGTCAGTTCTGTAGGTGAATGAATAAAACATGGTACATGACACATGTTTAGGTAAAGCTGGGTTAACGTGTTCCTTTTTCCAGCTTCTTTTTCAGTCAACTTTTTTCCAGTTTTCTTAAAGTCAGTAAATGCTGCTGTTGCACATTCCCTCATTCAACAATCTGTCTCCAATGCTGTCACCCTTCTGGCTTGTCATAATCAATAATAGAAAAGTCTCTTTAACTTCAACAGAATCACATATTTCATAATTTAAGTAACACCCATCTAAACCAAAATTACAATGACACGAAGGCAAAGAAAGAAAATTTATTATGCAACCTTTATTTAATAATGAATAATATGGATGGAAAATGTAAATGTAATTTTAACAAAATGCATTAAAGTAAGCTCTGTTAGGTTTAACTGTGATCTTGTTTTACTGACAGATAAATAACCTCTGACCAAGGAATTAAAACCAAAAAAACCATTCCTTGCAAAAAAAAAAATTGTTAAAGTGAGTTAAAAAACGTGATTTTATTTCAGAGTCCTAAGATTATTTTTGTCCATTGTAGGCCTCCCGCCCATATGTTAACGCTCCTCTTTTTGCTGTCTGTCTTTGCATTTGGTAAAGTGAGATCAATTGATCTCTAGTTTACATTGTCAGTCACTGATCTGGTGGCTAGATAGCTATTCACCTCAAATGACCCTAGGCGTTCAGAGTACATTATTTTATTGGCTAAGAAAGAGCAAAATGTTTCCTGTATAGCCTCATTTTCCTCCCGTACCGCTATTATGGATTCACCAATACTTATTGGAGATTGATGGGTTAAGTAATAGTGGTATAAACTGAGTGAACTGAGTTAGTGCGTGCTTAAATGACCATGGCAGGTCAGCATGTGTTGCAGTGGTAGAGATTTTATACCACAACACACTGGGAAATCAGAGCGCAGCAAAAGTCTTAAAAAGAAACATACTTGTATGCTTTGTCACTTTAGTTGTAATTAGGCAAAGGAAAATACCAGTTTGGGAGAATGGCACACTTTTTGGATTTTTTTTTGTCTGTAATTTTGAAAGAACAGCTCTGCTTGCTAAGTGACAAATATTTACTTTTTATTTCATTACTTCTGACTTTTACTTAACCAGGGAAAACATACACAGGCACAAGAATAAAAGGAAAAGCAATTACTGTGATATGAGTTCAAAACCACCAAAAACTATTCTCCCTCCATCAAAAATGTTGCTTATTTGCCCACCTTAAAAGGTACAATCATAGCTTCATATTATTTTACAACTAGTTTTTAAAATCTTTTAAAACAGTCTATGATTATTTCCTAAATAGTGAATAATGTTTGGAATTCTGAATGTAAATGGGTTTGAGAAGTATACCATTACTATTGTACATTTGGGCAGAAATTTGAATGGGTCGTGGATATGCAGCATGTGCTAGAGAATAGGGACCCTGAGGACTTTCCAGAAGTTCTGCTTTTGAGTTTCTTATAAGGTATGTATTCTCCAAGAACGAGCTTGGATCTAGATTTTCTCTGTTTTGGTGACTATGTATAGGCCTTAAGTGTAAGATATTATCAGTGATGCCAGATATAAACGTTAATGTTTTAAGCTTGACATCTTGTTGCAACTGTGTTTGAGCCTCTGTTTTTGAAGTAAGAAAGGAAATAGCTCCGGAGTTGTTGATAGCAAAATACTAATGATTTTTAAAAACACTTTCAGAATACTACAACAGGCTAATTGTTGTGTCAAAATTGACAATACTTGGGCGGGGGACTGGAGGGTGGCGTGGAGGGTTTCAGCGTGTGTGGGGGAGAGGGTTGCGTCCTCTTTCTTGATGTGGGGTCACTGGCATTTGGATTGGCTGGCCGGCGATATTGGAGCTGAGCTGGTTGGTGTTTCTCCCAAAGCTGTAGTTGCAGTGGCAACGATTTGGTGTGTTTGTGTGGTTGTGGGGGCATGGTTGTTGTCCCATCTTGGTGTGGGGTCGGGGTGTCTGTTGTGAGTACGGTGCTTGGTGGTGTCTGCTCTGTTGCGCGGGGCCGTTGCCTTGCCATCGCGTCACGTTGTGTTGCAGATGGCAGTCCGCGGTGGGGTTGCTGGGGTCGTTAAGGTTCAGACGGTGCTGGCACTAGTCTGGGCTGGAACTGGGGTGCCCTGCCTGTCTCCACCCTGGAATGAAAGGGACCACCTCCTGGGTCTGGGGGCTGGTTGCCCCTCTGGGGCATCGGTACCTAAGCCTGGGAGTATTGTATATGTATGGGGAGTGTGAGTGAGTGTATGACGTCCATTGTTGTGTGTCTTTACATTTGGGTGTGTGGTTCTCAGTGCTTTTATGTTTTATGAGGGTGGGAATGTGTGATTGTGACTTTGTGCGCATGTTTTTGTGTGAGATTGGGTCTTGGGCTGCTCCCATTCCTAGCCCCCCATCAAATGTGCGGCCTATTTCCCTGCCGGTGGCTGGTGTCTCTACCCGCAGGCTTCTCCATGGCTGCTGATCGTTCCCTTGGGGCTCTCCTCTGCTCTTCTCTGGGTGGGTTGTGGTAGTCCCATCGGTAGTCCTCCCTGGGTTTCTGTGCCCTGGGGGGCCTTTGGATGTCTGTGGCTCATATCTCCTCGGGGTCAGGTCTGTGGCTCCTCACACTCACAATTGCATATTTTTATGGAGAAACCTTATATCGGCCGGCTCACACTCAGACCCACAGGTGTTTGGATTCAGCTGTTAACAGATACACAGATGTTCAATATTGAGCTGCAGTTACCACCAAATACATCTTGCATTCATTAGTACGGTGCACTTTTCAGTAACATTGCTGTTGTTATATATGTTTCTGCAGGTGTAGAAGCAGTCTGCTAGGGTGTTATTCTCTTCATCCTTCTTGCTCTAATCTATTCTTTTCTTCTTCTCTCCCTTTTTCCTTTTTGCCAAACCTCTCTCTCTTTCTTGCTTCTTTTTTTTTCTTTTTTTTTTCCATCTCCGTGTCCATTGCAACTGAAATAATCCTGAAGCAGTTTCTAACAAAGTTTTTTTATACAGTAATGTGCAAATGTTTTAGGCAGGTGAGGAAAAACTACTGTAAACAAAGAAAGCTTTCAGAAATATAAATGATGATTGTTTATTTTTATCAATTTCAAAAATGCTAAGTGAGCGAACCCAAACATACAGCCAAAGTCATTAAGAACTATCTTCAGCCTACAAAAGAACAAGACTTACTGGAAGTGATGATATTGCCCCCACAGAGCACTGATCTCAACATCATCGAGTGTGTCTGGGATTATAAGGAGTCAGAAGGATGTGGGAAAGCCTCCATCCACAGAAGATCTGTGGTCAGTTCGCCAAGATGTTTGAAATAACCTACCAGCCAAGTTCCTTCAAAAACTGTGTGCAAGTCTACGTAGAAGAACTGATGCTCTTTTGAACACAAAGGATGGTCACACCAAAAATTGATTTGATTTAGATTTCTCTTTTGTTAATTCACTGCATTTTGTTGAATGATGAAAATAAATGATGAAAACTTCCATTTTTGAAAGCATTCTTTGTTTACAGCATTTTTCACACCTGCCTAAAACTTTTGCACAGTACTGTATATATCAAGCAGAGCCTCACAGCATTAGCCGTAATGCTCCACTTGTGAAAATAAATCTTTTGGGCTTCTTCTTGGCACTCAGACAGCAATTCTGAGTTCTACTCTGCCAAACAGAACACGTTAAAAAAATTAAAAGTTGTTCCTTAGTTTGTTTTTGTGGAGTCTGGATTCCATCGGATGATCACTAATACAAAATCTTAAACATGTATACTCCAAGCTACAAAACTATTTATTTTGCAGTGTGTAATTTTTATGTCCTTTGCCCAAGTGTTTCTTTCTGACTCTGTGCATAATTAAGTGGAGTCATTAGGTCTCGACACGCATACAAACCTTTGCCTAAGTTAACATATTTTTTTTAACTTTGAAACATCTTTGGCTGTTTCACAGTAGCGCTGCCAAAGAATTTGCTTCCATTGGAATCCTTCCACTGACTTTCTATGTAATTCTAAAATTACATTGGCACTTGCATACATTTAATCTGGCAGCAGATAATTGAATGTGTTTTGGTGATTCACCTTCATTATTTACAGAATGAACACGTTTATTAAAATCCTATTAAACATACATAACAAACTGACCAAATTAAATTCTTCTTGCTTTTTTTGTGGATTTTTAGCTATTTTATACAGTGACCAATGCATTCCAAGAAATTTCAATTTTAAATATGTTTAGCTGTTTTTGATGTTCTGATTGAGGAAATAAAAAAAAAAACTATTTGGACTGGGAGGTCCTGACTTGGCTTGGCATGGATATATAGGTGCTGTAAACCATGCTCCTGCTTGTAAGCTGTAAATCTCTTCACAGCTCGTTTAACTGATGGAGGAAGGGAGGGATGACGGATGGAGAAAGTAATCGGAGGAGAAAGATGGGATGATATGAGTGAGGAGAGGGTCGTGTGTTTCTCAAAGTACAGTTGGAAAAAGGAAAACTGCTGGGGGGGTTGTTACTGAGGTGTTTGTGCTTGCGAAAGACAGGCTGACATTGAACAGCACCTTGTCAATGTTCACTGCAAATGTCAATGCAGGTCATATCATGTACCATGTGGCATTTGAGCAGAAATCATTGGTTTAAAGTGCAGTGGACAATTTGTTATTTCATTTAAAGAAGAGATTGGACTATATCAGATAAATTCCTATAAAGTTAATAACTTAAATCCCCCTTTTTGATGAGACGTCTTTTACATTATTCACCAAATGGCTGGTTAAACCTTTATTTTCATATATAATAGGAAACAATTATTTCCTATTGTTAATAGCAGTAAGGTTTCTACTGTTAGTGCAGCTGCAACATGCAACATAATGAATCCCATCTGAAGAAACAGTGCAACTTTAAAAGATGCAATAAAACTGTATCTTGCTATATTAATTTTGAGATAATTTGTGTTCTATTATTTGTTTACTGAAACTTGTAAACCCTATAAATCACAAAGTAAACTATAAGAAAAGTTTAGATTTTCAGCATATAAGTTTCCAGTTGCTAAAATGTCATTATTAATTTCAGAGCCTCTAGGTGAGTCATGTTATAAACATTGTGTTTTTCTGAGAAGATAATGTGAACTCTTCCATGCTTGCAACCGCAAGCTCAGCACACCTTACTGGAAATTAGTTTGTGCTTGTGGCTACAGTGCTCACATCAATGCCAATTAGAAGCCCGAAAATACGCACAACTACTGAAGAAGCATTTGACACTGGACTTTCCCACTGCTCTCAGAAGCTTATGTGACTTTTTCAGAGTATGAACAGAGCTTTAAAAATTGGGCTGACAGATAAATCAGTTTTATGATCTGACCATAGCACACTGGAAGGACCATTTATGGTTGGATTTTAATGTTTGAACAAATACCATGTGATTTTCCCTATCACTGGTTCTGCTTGTTTTTAGGGTAGTCCTAAAACTTAATTGGATGACTCTGTACCTGCCTCTTAAAACAGGGCTTACCTCACTGGACTTTGATTCAAAGCTGTTACAACACAGTTCATGGAATTCTGACATCAACTTTTCCTGTATTTTGGATGTCATGTATGGATTTCAAGCCAAATCCATTTTTAACTGTAGGCTGCACAAGAACTCAGCTTTCAATGCTGCTTAGAAATACTTAGACTGGAAATGGCATACATATCTACCTTTCTTTTTACAGATAACTGCAGGAATCTGCAAACATTTTTTCTCAGATAAACCAAACAAACACATGCAGTGGTCATTTAACCAGACCATCTGACTGAAACTCCTGTTAATTCATCTAAAACCAGCATTCATCTTCAGCAGTCATTGCAAACAAGCTCCAGAGAAGGAGGCCTCAGGGGCTATTATCTCCCTTTATTTGTATTTGTTTATCTTAGTTTTTCTTTTAGAAACACTCTGACAAAGCTATAAACACACAAAAATAACAGGAACTCTCTCTATGGATAGTTTGTATAGCAGAGGACAGACTTTGCTCTGGGCCTTAAGATCTTTCAGAAACATGGGCCAGCACTTTAAATGAATTCACCAGCAACAGAACAAAGTGATCCCTGCAACAACATCATCATCCCTCGATGCCCCTGATTTACCAGACTTGTTTAGGTAGCTTCTTTGTAACTTTTCACAGGACATATTCTTGAGTGGTTAAATCATTTTTTTACTCAAACACTGTTTATTTTTACTAAAATAAGATTTTCCTTATGATTTTGTTCTTTGTGTTAAGATGTTAAAAAAAAACATAAAGGGTACAATATTTGATTTGCTTGGGTCTTCCAGTGTTCACACTTTGGTTTTTAGTAGAAGGTACCAGTAAGCACATGTGTCAAAAAAAAAAACAATGCATTGAGGCAATAAAGTTATTTGAGACAGGATGTAGAGGTAATGTGCCTAAAGGGTAGTTTGGATTTATTAAATGAGTTTCTGTGAAGCTCCAAACAGTAATAGTCCCTCATTTACACCTCATCACACTATTGCTTTAATCCCTTTCATTCCAGTGGCATTGGAAGACAAAATGTCACAGGAAAATAACACCTTCCTTCACATTTAACTTTTGTAAAGGTGTAGATAGTTAATATCTCCTAACATCACATTGTATTGAACAAATATGAACATTTGCAGGTTAAGCTGTTTTAAATAATTAAAATCGGCTAAAATCGGGGCTCCATCGGACAACCTGTTAGCCTTCAACACTCTGAGGATTTCTTCGCTTTTCATTTCATTTATTTATTTATTTGTATAGCCCTTTCAAAACTGCTGATTAGGTGACCAAAGTACTTTACACAGCATATATAAAAAGGAAAAACATTTCATAAAAGGAAAGACATAAACGACCGACAACAGAAACAGCAATAAAACAATACAAACACTGTGATAATAATGTGCCACCAAACTACTGGACATTAAAAGCCTTTCTAAATAACAAGGTTTTAAGTCTCGATTTAAATTGGCCCGGGTCAGAGACAGAGTGTAGATCCGAAGGAGGCTGGTTCCGCAGTCTAGGAGCCGCTACTGAGAACGCCCTGTCACCTCATTGCACATACTTAGTCCTTAGTACATTTAATAAAAAACTGGGATTAAGATCTCAGGGATCAACCACGCATACAAAAACACAACAAATCAGATAAATTAGATGGGACCAAACCATTTAGAGCTTTAACAACAAACAGTAGAAGAATAAAATCTATTCTAAAACTGACAGGAAGCCAGTGAAAAGAAAATAAAACTCCAGTATCTTTCCATTAGGAGTAAGAGAACTATTACTGATACTAACTTTACAGAACCACTCTTCAAAAGATCTAAACGATCCCTTTAAGCTGAGTCTCATCGGCACTGTCAATGTACAAAGGTTTACAAAGCAATTTCTAAGGCTTTAGGATTCCAGCAAATCATGTTTCTCTGAAGTTACTGAAAGAATGCATCAATGACACATCCAGGAGTTTACAAAGGATCCCAGAACAACATCAGAACCACTGCAGACATCAGTTTTCTCAGTTAAAATCAGTGCTCATAATTCAACATTAGGAAAGAGACTGGGCAAAAATTTACATTACACCAGCAGTGTTTTTTTTTTCCAAAAAGAAAATCACTCCTGACCTAAAGGAACACAAAAACCTGTCACACCTTTGACAAAAAAATATTTTGTTGATTATTAAGACTGTTAAGAAAATATTCTGTGGCTTGATAAGATGAAAGTGGATGTTTTTGAAAGGTGTGAACTCCATTACATCTGGTGTAAAACTAACAGCAATTAGAAAAAAATCCTTCTACCTACAGTCAAACATGGTGGTGGCAGCATGATGGTCTGGTGCTGCTTGGCTTCTTTGGGACCATGGATGACTTTTGGTAATTGATGGCACCTCTATAACAGAAAAAATAAAAAAAACAAGGGTTTGGATTGGCCTAATCAAAGTCTGAGATAAGAAGCTGTAGCATGAACTTAAACGTGATCTTATTCATGCTTAAATCCCTTAAGTGTGGCTGAATTAAAACAATTATGCAAAGAAAAGTGTGCCAGAATTTATTCACATTGATGTAAAAGACTCATTGCTAGTTATAAAAAACACCTGAAGGCAGTTGTTACTGATAAGGCTGGCACAACCAGTTATTAAATTTAGTTGGGAAGTGCATTTTATGGTCAGGGTGGTATGGATAACTTTTTTCATTTAGCAAATGAAAACCCCGGTTATCTTTGTCTGATATTTGTTTGATAATCTAAATCACTTAATTGTGAAAGAAATGTAAAAGAAGACCCAATTTGTAAAGTGCAAACCCTTTTTGCACTGTTGAAGCTACTACCATTGGACTTTACTATGTTCACATCATAGTTGGATGACAGTGGAAAAATAAACTCATTTCATGTGCGATGACACCAAGTAAACTCCTCAGTAATGGAAGTAATTAATATATACAGTATATCCAATGTTTCTGTATATAATGAAGATGAAAGACAATGTTTTATTACTAGAAAGCATGCTGGATACAGAATGAATCTCAAGATGAAACTTAAATTACGATGCTGATTTCATTATTTCTTCTGCCAGCTGGCAGGAATCCATAACCACTACATACAAAGAAAAACAGATCTCAGCCTCAGGCTCTGTTCATTTCCAACATTCTGCTGATACATTTAAGCAGATAAAAATAACTGGTCTGCAAAATGCTAAAAAAATCGTGTTGTGCAAGTATTATACACAAAAAACATTGTGATAATTCTACATGTAAAAATACAAGATACAACGTGATAAGAAAAAAAATTACTAATGCCGAGGGAAAGTACAACTTCTGCACTATGAGGAAGTCACCTGCGGGGGGGGGGGGGGGGATAGGACATTTGGGTGATTCAAGCCTTACAAAATCAATTGGATAAATCCATTTGTTCACATCTTTAAATCCAGAGGAGTCACAATCATTTATGTGTGATCAGTTAATAGAAAATATGTGATGGTATCACCTCCATAGTGTGTGTGTCCATGTAAGGTAATGGGACCCCTTATCATGTATAATTATTTAACTATGAGCAATATTGTGTGATCTTAATATATGAAATATAATGTTGCATTTGATGTCATTGACAATCTTCCTTAAACACTGTTTCATGAGTGTTGAGAAATGAAGCCCATTCTGGGAAACATTGTCATTTCAAATATATGAAATATATGTAGCATTAACGATGCCTCTCCACTACACGTAGTGTTTCTATATTGGGAAGCAGGGTGTTACATGTAAAATGTTCTACTGAGTAAGGATTAAGTTACCTTTTGCCCTGAAGTCTTGTCATCTCATCTCAAATTGTTGCGTTTTTAGACTGTCGTGGAGCTGGCTAGACCTCTGTGGACGTGCGGTTCTCTGAGTTCAAGCTGATGGTTGAGCCTCTGCCCAAACCGCATTCCAATCGGCCTGAAGGTAACTACAAGGATGGAAGGTGGTGCTGGTTCTTCTCGCATGTGCAAACAGAGAAAACATGGTATGACAAATAGAACAGATATCAGCTCAGAGGAAGTGTTCACTTCTAAGGTAGACTTGATAGTGAAAGTTGGTTAACCAATCAGACATGGGCTAAAGGACAGCGTGTGACAGCGTGCGACAGTATGCGACAGCTTACAAGACTCTGTGCTCCACAAATATTTTAAAAAACAACTTCAACATATCAGTTCAACAAGAGTAGTTATTATGATGGACATCATTTCCTCATTTTTCATCATCCTATCACCTAAAGCCTGTGATCACTTCACCTAACAAAATGCAATCTTCACATTCAAAGTTTGACACAATTAACATTCAATATTTAAATTTGGAGTTAATTATAAATTATTTCAAAGCTTTCTGGAATTCTAAATGAGCACAATAAGATTATCAGCCTCTATAAAACTCTTCAAATAAAGGCCCAAGGGAACACTTGAAAACTAAAGTAAAGTGAAATTAAGGAAATGGGAAACATCCTAAGCCTTATGAGGAGGTCTGGTTGGTTTAGTATTCTAAATTTGAAAACTCAGGCCACATTGTAATAGGCAAGGGAGGTTCTGTAAGTGAGTGTGAATGTTAATACATGTCGAGCACTGTTGCTTTATATTTAGTAAGCATACCCGAACTTCAGAGTCTGCATTCTGCAGCATGTTTGTGAGACTTTCTTCATTTTTTTCCAACTCAGCAGTTTGAGTGATCCGTGGATCAAAGTGCACAGAGTTAAGTAAGTGCCGCAGTGTAGTTTGAGCAACGGATGAATAAACATGAGCTGGGACATTTAGACAACATGCACATACACACCGCTCTTTTTAACTACAGCAGTACATAACTTTGGACGCTGCTGCACAAAAGGCGTCTGCTGAATCTTAATGCACATGGGGGAATTGCACACATACACAGTTAGGATTTCTAACCATATTAGTAACTCCATTTTTGGTTAACCCTAACACTTATAATATAACAATTATCCATACATACCTAACCCTAACCAATAACCTTTAAAATGGAGGTTTGTCGCATCCGACGCAATTAGGCTTCAGAAAGAAACTGGATATACCAGAAACGAATATAAATACAGCACATAAACAAACCCCCCCCCCCCCCCCCCCCCCCAAGCAGATGCTTGGGCTAAATGTACTCTTTTTACACAAGTGCATTTATATTGACAGTTAAACAGAGCCAGAGAAGAAACAAGGCTCACATTCAGCAGACTTACAATGGTATGTATAAGACTGATGGTCAATTTAATTTTAAGGTATTCGATTACTGTCTGTTTATCTTTGAGTATGACAAGTTAGGGCTAATCCTTCATTTATGAATCATTCATTAAGTTAGTCCTTATATACATTCAGCCCCTGAAAACCACCCCGGGTCGGCATACATATTGCAGCCAAAACCAGCTTACCCACACATGTCTTCTCACAACTCTTACAAACCAAAATTAATGTGCACGCACATATGAAAGTGCTTAAGAGAGAAAAACATACATATTATTCACACTGATTTTTCTTGTCATTCTTTGCACTCTTTAGTCTGCAGAAGCCAACACAGATGGATAAACTGTACTGAGCTTCATTAATCAGTAGCAGAAACTTTGCCAGACTGCGTAACGGACATTTAAGAAGAAAGGAAAGCAATCTGCATATTTCCATGTTAGAAATAAAGAAAACATGACCAAATATAAGGTGTTGCATAAGTCAGGAAATTACAATAAAATGGATAACTGTTTATCTATTTTTTTCACTAACATACACACAAAGTTTCTTTTTTTTAAATGTGTTGAACTTATATGAAAGTGGTAAAATATGACGGAGTGAAACCATACAGGCTATCTGGTCCCTCCATAACCAATCAAGGGCTGGGCCCGTATTCTCAGTTCAAAGTCAAGCTTTTTCCTGGTGCGGATTGGAGAAGGCTGTCCCTTTCTCCGATCCTGTTTGTGGTTTCCCTGATCCCAGGCCTAGTGGCCTGGGGCAAGAGTCTACTTGGATCGGCACACATGGGCAACATGCAGCATTGGTAAAGTTTCGACTTGATTACCATCTCTTCTAGGAGAATATTTGGCTTAGATTCCTTTTCTGCAGAGGCTCAGACAGGAAGGTTAAGGCGGCTGTTCATATTTTCGGCAGGGATACAGTCGTTGAATGCACAAACAATAGACCATGCATAATGTTTTTGGGATAGAAGAACTAGTGTAAATCTGCCAACGAAATTAGACATCCACGCACACGTATTTCTTCCCAATGCTGCTCTGGAAAAGCTGCAGGAAGTAATGCAGGAAGTACTCTGCTGTGTGCCAGTATTGTGATTCTACCTGTGACTCCTCCTTTCTAAGAGCTTTCTTGAAAATGGGATAACGCTGTGAATTCTGAGATTAAGATGTTTACCAGTCTCTTTTGTTTGAGTAGTTCGGACCTTGTTTCATCCCATGGCAGAGGCACAATATATATGCATTCAAGCATCCAGTTCACAATGCAAATCAGAAGGTCAATTACATATTATTTCAATGAAATAATATTTAAAAGGTATTATTTTCTGAATTAGAAATCAGATAACCTTTTGGATAATTGATTGTTAATGTTGTTACCTATCCATCACAGTAGTGAATAATTTTTTAATGGAGTGATAGACTACTAACATGGCGGCTTAAAGCAGATATAGACACAATTTGATCGTCGGACAGCAGGTGGTGTGAGGTTCCTGGGCCAGCGAGTTGAGCAGCGGCTGAGAGGCGGAGCGTCTCCTCAGAAAGGAGCATGTGGGAAGGCGTATGGGGCTGTGGTTCGTATGCCGTCTTCTTCGAGGGCAGTGGAGGAGAAACAGCTTCTTCAATGTAGTCAGAGACACCAAGTCTTCTTGGGGAATCTTTGGCTCAAATTCTTTTCTGCAGAAGCTCAGACAAGAAGGTTAAGGCGACTAGTCTTATTTTTGGCCAGAAACATTCATTGGTTAAGCATACAGCCCACCATACTTGACTTTTGGATTAAAGATCATTCACATGGGTTTCTCCCTGATGCTTGGTTTCTATGACGTCACAGGGATTCCAGTTGTGACTTGTTCTTCCTGGGACCTGTGCAGGAAGACAGGTTCTGGGATTCAGAGTTTTTTGTTGTTGTTTGTCTTTTGTTCTCTGTATGTGTAACTCAGGGGTTGTTCCATGGTTGGCTCAATAGTCGATAAGTCTGCAAATTGAGAATTCATTTGTTTAAGATTTACTTTATTCTCCATCACCGTTCGCTTTTCCTTGATCTTGGGTCAGGGTTTAGCAATTCAATGTGTTTGGATTAGGCTTTAAAATTGCCTTGTTAGTACAATGACAACCTGATGGGTCGCTTTTAAAGACATGTCTGGTGAAGGTAAACACAATGACTTAAACCATTACCTACAGTGGAGACATGTTTAGTTTGTTTATTTTTCGAAATAATATAGCAGTATTTTTTTTTCGTAATAAAATAAATAAATAAAATGAATTGTTAATTTTTCTTATTTACATTGCTTCTTACTTTAACAGATAGCAGGAAACACCATTTCTAATGGCATGGCAGAGTATTGAGGAACTTTAAACACCACGTAGACACAATGCAACACTGAAATGATCCCAGTGTTCGACTCACTGAGCAGTGTAATAACAGGTGCCGTTCACAGCAGCTTCAAACTTGACTAATGAAGGCCCATCCCATTTTTTTATCAATGAATTATGCATCACACACATTACTAAATGCCCCACTGCATAGATTATTCATGCAAAAACACACACTCTGCACATGTAGACAGATAGGTACACATGCTGACATAAGCACAAAATGCTGACATGAACAAAAAAATTAATAACCTACACTAAGAAAAATTTACAAAATATTTAATAAAAGTAATACTTAATGAGGGATTTATTGATGCAAAGTAACAAACAATAGTAGTATATATTGTAATGCATATATTAGTTTGTGAGGAATAAGCAAGGAAAAAGCAGCTCTTACAGCTTTTTTGTTATATATTATTAAATGCAAACGCCAAAAGGTGTCCTTTGAACTTGCTCCTCTGTAAGCCAGCAGGAGGGTTAACATATATGTCAGAGCTAAACAGAACACAACACATATGAGCATTTTAAACATGGAGGAAGCCTTTCTGCCATTAAATCCAACTAAAGACATTTGCGTGCTTTGGTTGCTCAAGTATCAATAGTGCTATTGGATAAGATCTGATCTGAAATGAAAAAAGATCATAATAACTTTAATAATCTGGCTTTTATGGATGGAAACCCTGTTACCTAAATCTAAGACTTTCACTTCATGGTTAAATTTACGCAAAACCACACATCATCCAATTCAATCAATCTTATATCTGCTGGGCATAGGTTTTACAGTTCCTCTATAGCATCACTCTGTTTAAATGACCAACTTAGGTCTATCAGATAAAAATAGCCTCAACCAGCATGTGGTCGTTCTTTTAATTCAAAAGTCATGGACAAGGATATGTAAAAGAAACATTGTGAAGGATTATATAAATATTATTGGCAAAAATTCTGTATCAGAAATAGATACATTTTAATAAAATTTTAACAATCCTGATCATGATTTCGCAAAATTTTCTTGTATCACCAGAGCAAGGGGCTCACAGCCGTGTCATGTTCTTTGGTTGTTGTTTTTTTGAGATAGAAGCTGAAATCTCCTCCCCTCAGCCCACTATTATCCTGCATTGCACTGATACAAAAAGTAGCTTAGGACACAGCATGGGGATTGAGAGATAGTCAAATGTGACAAAAGGAAGATGGAGGCAAGCCAAATTTTTGGATGAGAGGAAATGAACGAGGGTTGTTTGTGATAAAGTTCAGACAGCTCCTACTGTTAAAGTTGAGCATAAGGGGATATTCCCATGATCCTGAATGGTGCAGGAGACTGAATATCTTTCTGTATCATGTATTGCTAACAGTGGTGCATTAATTACATGTCAAGAAGTCCAAAACAAAGGTTTTGCCAATCCCACTGTATTCTTTCTGTGTGAAGCTTATATGTTCTCACAGTGCATGGGTTTTCTTTGGTTTCCTTCCTTGCTCCAAAACCTGTCATGATTCACCTGTGTTAGGTGTTTGAGTTTCCTTCTTCTCTGTTTCTCGGTACTTCCCTGTTTCTGTTCTTGAGTTGCTGTTATTGTAGTTCATTCATTGTAGATTAGGTTTATAGTTCATTCATGTGTCTTGTCACATTTAGATGCCTGGACGTCTCCGTGTTCCTGCTCATCCGTGTTGGTTAGCCTCCCTTATTTAGTTGCTGCATTCTCCCTGCCACAGCTGCCTCACATTTCATCTGATTGGCTGTTCTGGTTCATTGGTCATTTCTCCACCCTGCCTTTATTTATAAGCTGTTTGGTATTCATTGTTCTTCATAGAATTCTCCTGTTTGCTTGTCTGCTCGATGCAGTTAATCTGCCCATGCTTTGTAAATTGCCATTCCCTGTTGTTCCCTGTTCACCAGTTCAATTTTTAAAAACGTGTCTACTCACCATGCAGGTCCACCATTTTATGACAAACCATACATTGTAGGTTAATTGGCAACTCCAAAATGGCTTTTAGGTGCAAGTGTGTGGGTACAGTTGTTTATCTCTCCTTTGGAGCTGTACTCGACTGGGGATCAGTCAGGATGCACTGTACCCTGCCTTTTAGTTTAGTGGATATAGAGCATACTTTCTTTCTTTTTTTTTATCAAACCAAAAGAGGCAAAAAAAACACCCATCCCACCCTTCCCTGTGCCCTCCAGGACCAAGAGGCAAACATGGAAAAAAAATAGAAAGCGTCTATTGAAAACGTCATTGTGTGTGACATGTCTGACACGCCCTTCAGTTATAGGGAAAAAAATGAATAAGCACTATATATATATATATATATATATATATATATAACATCTCCATATATATACTTGTTTTCACAGAAGAAATAATCACAGCATTGCCACCCTTTCACATCAACCCAACAGTTTTTCATAATAGATCTTTGGAAGTTTATACATGTAATTTATATCTCAATGTGCTAAAACTATTTTAATTTTCTGGTAAATAAAAAGGTGCACAAGCTACAGGGATAACCAAAACCTTTAGAGGATTGTGAGTTAAGGCCATTCAAGATTTTGGGGGACATATACAAGGTGTGAAGCATGCACCATAGGTTAAAAACGTTGGTACTTGAGAGCCATTGTGTCTTTATTGTTGTAGATTTTATCGGGCAGCACTATTTCGAGGATTTCAGCCAGATTGATGGCAAATAATACCCTTCATTTCTTTAACCCCAACAATGTTTCATGGGGACATCTCAAAAATTGTAAATAGCAAAGAAAAGTTTATTCCTTTCGGTAATTTAATGCAAAAAAAAAACTTGTGTTATATATATATATAGTCCTTACTCAGGGACATATATTTCAAGTGTTTATTTCAGAAAGGTCTGCAGTGAGGAGTTGCTGGAATTCAGTTTGCTGCAAGCGATTTATAGAAAAGGAGGTTAAATTCAGCCCATTTACACCAGAACTTGGTCAATACATTCAAAATGCAATGCATCTAGTAGCATGTAGTAGCTCTATTTGTTGAAACAAAGTCAATTGAATTCAACTCAGATTATTTACATTGCACTCAACAATATCATCTCAAAGCATTTTACAAGAAAAATAAATCCAATTTAGCCACACAAATATGGAATCAGATCAATCCGGTCACATTACAGATGCACTTACAGTTACATATTTTCCAGTTTGATCCTAGTCATAATATAATGCAATCAAATTCAGTATTCAATGAGTCATTGGATTTGCAGCAATTCATCTTCCAGAGTGAACATGTAACAGCAGTGGACCGTTGATTCCACTGAGCCTTTAAGTTCATAACAATCTCTCATACTAAGCATGCATGTGTCAACAGTGAAAAGGAAAACTCCCTGTTAACTGGAAGAAACCTCAGGCAGAACCTGGTTCAGTGAGAGCGACCATCTGCTGCAACTGACTGGGGGTTTGAGAACAAAGAGCATATACACCAAAGCACTGGTCCTGGAGTACTTTCTATGTTAAAGAAAAAATATCCAGAGTTAGCAGTGGTGGTGGCTGTTTTTAGCTTTGTCTAAGAGAGATAGACAAGCTTTTAGCCAGTAATACAATCTATGGGTTGGAAACACTGACAAATAGTGAGTGCCAGCAGTAGCTCCTTAAAAGGATCAAAAAAAGGAGAAAATTCCTCCAGCTCTCCCATATGGTTCTAAAGCAAAGATCAAATAAAATAATTTAAAGCAGAAGATAATCATTTGCAACATGCAAGCCCTAAAACTGAGACATTTGTGGCAGTTAAACTCAGATATGAAGACAGATCAGAAAAGCAGTAACGGTGCTAATGAAAGCAGGACACATGATATAGAAAAAACAATCATTTTGGCACATATGGAAGATGCAAGATGTAAAAAGCCAAGTAGTCAGATTAAAATTAATAAATATGGACTGAATGGTTGGGAAAAACAGATATGGTTGTTGCCTGATAGGAGCAATGACGCTGAAAGTAATGGATTTGTTTTTGCAGATGTAGAAAAGAGGACGCGTTGCAAAAAACAGATTTCCCACCTTTACCCAATAGAACTACAACCCTTTCCCATGGGGCTTTGAATTATAGACTGAAGCAAAGCACAGTGGTTTAGTCCATAAGGGGGAGAGATGTGTAAAGTGTCACTGTTTTCCAAATCTTTCTTTAAAAACTACTTCACTACTTAAAGGCCTCAAAACGCATACCTTAGCTCCAGCTTTTAACAAACAACATGGGTTTTAACAAAAAGCCATCACAGCTAAGCAAAAACAAATATGTTCTTTTATTATTGGAAGGAAAAGTTTAATTAAAAAGAGCCGCCTAAGAAAAAAAGAGAAAATAATGAGAAGAAAGATGAAAGTTAAAGGAGAAAACAAAAGTGAATAAAAGTGGACTCCTTTGCACACTGGGACCTTTGTCATCAAACAACCTTCAACAGCCAAGTACTTAATCAAAAAGGAGATGAAAAAATGCCGGTTCCTTACACCGAAGGCCTGCTTTAATAGGCTTGTGAACACTGTACACAGACCCACAAATGGCTGTTCATGGTGGGGAAAGAACACAAAGACAACGGGATTAAAGGGAGGAAGAGAGCTCATTGGTGAGATGGCCATGAATGTAAAAGAGACATAAGAGACTAAAGGGCACTTTTTATTGAATCATGTGTAGTCAAACTCTCAAAAAGAACCGATCTGAGCTCACACAGACTGTTTTAAAAAGGCGTAACGTCTCGGCACACACTAAGGGTTTCCTAACTAAAGGTCACAGCTCGAGGGCTAGGATGAAAGGAAGGGAAGTCAGCATTAGTGTAAGGAGGTGCAGATGTTGAAACTTTGTAGTTGAGAATTACATTTGTTCATCTTGTAAATTCAACTTTTGCCAACCAGGAATTAAGTTTAAGATAAACTCTCAAAGGCGCAGAAAAAGTCAAATGACAAAAATGTCATTTATAATCTAATGTCAAACATGCTTTCTTGGCCTTTAGTAATGCCACACATACGTTTTTAGTCAAACTTTCATGATTGATGCCCATCCCTTGGCAAGACAGCATACAGTAATGGAAAGCCTTATTTCAAATCACAAAACTGTCCTAAACAGTTTCCCCTTCATCTGATTAAGATCCATTTTAAAACACTCAAAACAGAAGAGCTTCACACTACCATTGAAGGTCTAAACTATCAGATGTTCGCTTAAATTGATTAAAAGAACAAGATGTACTATGTCCTGTAATATGACATGAAATACTGTAAGTTGCTTCCCTCAACTGTTTCCTGTCATGCTCAGTTAAAAGCCTGCTGGCATTAGCTTCAGCGTCTAATCCATTCCTTTACTTCAAGAGAGCTGATCCGCAGCACCTGCCAGTCCACCATGAAATATTTCAAGTGTGCATTTTGAGTACTGATGTTTTGATGATGGCTGCATTGCAACAATGCAGGCAGGGTTTCCACTTGTGCAAGAATGAATTCTCAGTTGTTGCAGACTTCATGTGCTTCTCCAGGGCACCAGTCTGGAGGTGAAATCTCACATGGGTTCCAACAAATAGTTGAGACCCAGCTAAAACCCAGGTCTTGAGTTTTTTCTAATGGGAAGTAATAACATTTTGACAAAGCCCATTCATTTTCCTGACATGAATCTGATACAGAATATGGGGAGGAAGCTAGAGATTAGGGTTATGGTAACGAGACTTTTCACCTTTAAATATGTCAGTAAAGATAAATAGAAAAAAAAAAAACAATGGGAACATACAAAAAGTTAGTCAACAGTTGTACGATGAGATAAGATCCCTGTATGCCCCCTGAGAAAAGTCATAAACCTAAGCGGATGTAATTCCAACAACTCTTTTTGCTGAGTCTTTCCTGTCCACCTCTGCAGAACTTGTTTTTCTCTGCAGGCGGTCAAAGAAGGAAAGCACCAGAACAAACTGACACCAAAAGACTCTTTGTCCACGAGCCTCAGAAAACAACACTTTCACTCTTTCCTCCCTTTGTCTGCATACCTCCCACATACACCAAGCTTTGAGCATGAATCTTCTCCCCTGCCTCTTGCTTCTTAACAATACTTCATCTCTTTGCACCAGCCCACATGTCAGAATACCACAGAGGGGCGCCTTGAGCCTTTCCCATTATCTGGCTCTCCCCCTGTCTTCAACACTCACTTGTCTGTCTGTCTCCTCTTTTTTTCTTCATAAGTCACTTCCTCATCAGCACTTCCATTCCACCCTCCATCTCTCTCCCAAACCTATGACCTCACTCAGGAGCCAAATCGCAGTGACTTTATCAGACAGCAGCTACGGTCAAGGCTGCAGATCTGGGTGTTGGTGGAGATGACAATTAATGCCGCCACCGTGTCTGGCTAATATCTCCTCGATAACAGAAAATATAAAACAAGCGAGTGCTTCAGCATTTATAAATCAGCATTTGTCATCAGTATCATATGAGGATTACCCATGGTGTGGAAAATGAAAGTGTTGTCACTGTTCATGGCCGCTTCTGCGTCACGGCAAGGACTCTGCTCCATCAGTAACGGTCTCAGAGCACTCTCTTGTCCCTGCAGGCCAGGGCTGTTTTTTAAGCCTGTACTTAGGTTTTCTGAGCAGGTAAATGGTAAAATCTTTCCATACTCTCTCACATCTTCTCCCCTTACATTAGTAATTTCATTGTGTCATTTATGAATGTCACTTGCACCTTATAACACTGGATGTTTTTAACATATATTTCTGCAATCTAATCATGTTTTTCATTTGAGTTACCTTGATTTGGTGTTGGCCGCTTCCTGTTTGAGCAAAAGGAGTCGCCAAAAGTCAAAAAGTATAAACAAAACAATTTTATCACATCCATCAGACCAACCTAGTAGGGTTATTTTGTATTTTAAATGAGAAATTATTAAATGCATTTTATGCTAGGGATGTGCATTATATCATAAATATAGTTTTTGCAGTATCACTGAATGCAATATCAACATCAATGAACAGCTTAGACTGCAATAAACATAAACTAATTATTTAAGTACCATGTATTCAGTCTCCCTATCTTTGGAAACATACTAGATGACGCTTGTTAATTAAAGCAGCATAAAATGTTTTGGAAGGTAAAGTGGTGGTAAGGTTGTAAAGTCATTAAAAACCTATGTTATGTATATTTGCAATGTAACCCAAACAGAAAGATTATCTCTGTTAAGTGTTTATTTATTCGTAAGTTATGTCATTATCACATACTGCATGTTTTCCCACTATTGTGCCACCCTACACTAAATTCCTTAAAAATGCTGAAATAGCCCTTTAATTCAGTACTGACTCATAAGCTATGGATCAGATATTAACCTCATTGTCAATAGATACCTGTGGTGTAAGGCCAGATTACCTAATCCAGAATGTTAAATGCAGGTGCTCCTGCCCCATTAACTGCTCATGCATCAAAGCAATAGAAAACTCCCTTTGGGGCAACTGAGAGTACATTTTTTTAAGTGCTCATGCCACCCCGCAGGACTTCTCGCCCTGGGCCATGAGTCATATCGCCCATATCAACATCTTTCAATGTACAGACACGCTCATGTAAGACCAGTGTATCAGTAGAGCAGCTGTAGATATATTCAGCTTTTAGATGGAATGTAGGTGCATTGGGTTTTTAAAAGTTTGTGTTGGTAAAATCTGATCCATTCAAATTAAAGATTAAGTTTAGAATAATTATTGTGCTTCAACAGTGAAAGAGATCTGAGGAGCTTGTTGGACCAGCACACTTTAATTTATTCTAATCCTATGTGCAACTAATGTTCTTGAACAACATCTTATTGCATGGCGGTTGGGCTTAACACAGGGGTATTGTGCTGCAAGATGTTCCGCCATTATTTTATGATTCATTTAATATAATTTTAATCTTTTTTTTTTTACATAGTTTTGGTGTTTACTATTGGTGTTTATTGACAGTTACCAGACAGGAAATGGGCAGACTGAGAAGGGGGGAAGACATGCAGCAAAGGTCTCAAAGTCAGAAATCAAACCCAGGATGGCTGCATCGAGGACTATAGTCTGTATAGTGGGGTGCCCGCTCTACTGCTATGCCACGCAATGCCTTAATTTAACTATTCTCAGTCAGTCACAAATCATCTAATCCAGGGATTCACACTGTATTCTGTTGAACAATGTCTACGCTCCACATCCACATCCATCTATCATTGGGCAAAAGGCTCAGTATAGCTGGACAGTTCTGTCCTTATACATTTAGGCTAAACTGATACATATTTGGAGTAAAAGTGAACTTTGTTTTTCAATATGTTTTAGACGTTTATTAGAAGTCTAAATCTAAAGTCGATTTAACCGAGATTGACGAGCATAAAAATAAGAACAGAATGGGCAGGCATCAAAGTCGGGACTTCTCGATCTTTAACATTTTGTCTTTAATCATTGAGCTACAGTCACATATGTTCAGATGTGCAAATATTATAAAAGTCCAGGACTTTTTGTGTGAACCAGAAATGGTTTTTACTGTCATTGCTTTTAAATCAATTAATCTTTTTTTCACAAAAATAAATTAAACTCCATTCCCTATCTGCCTCAGAGATATTTTATCAGCACTGCGTCATCTTTTTCAGTGAAGTTATAGTTAAGGTTTATTAAAGGTCCACTAATGCATTTTTTTATAATATGATCTTTTGTGGTATATTAAAAAAATTGTTTTGAAGAAACATTTCCTGTGTCTTTTATGCTGTGTCTTTCACAGCTTCGCTATTCGCATTGTGTAAATCAGGAATTTTTCAAGCATTATTCAACATTTTATTTCATAAATCCCAAAAAGTATAGGAGAGGGATTTAATTTTCCAGAGTAACAAGAACTGGGATGGACTGCAGGTAACTGGATTTAAATGGGACTGTTTTTATGCAACGTGCCCTGAGATTTAAGTGAACTGACACCATACAAAAATAAAATAGATTGTATAGACTGAATTATCAATGCCTCAATATCAAATAGATTGTTTTCTTGGATCCTGTCTCTATCTCTTGACTTGAAGGTCAGCAGTACAGTTCTACATGCTCAGGCAGTCCCATGAGAAAGCTGGTGAAGAGACTCATTTAAAGGATATTCAATTTCAGGTGGTCTAAATATTTGCAATGGGTCTCTGTGGTTACAAAGCCTCCAATGTTCAGTTTCTCCTGGCATCTTAAGACATTTTTTTTTCATCTTTATTTTCCTTATAACGCAAATGGAGTTACTTTTTTTAAATAAAGTACTTAATTTTTTTCAATTTGAATTACAGCATCTTTATTGTTATTCATAGATCTACGAAGGCAATCTAAGGTTAAACATGTTAAACCTGCAAGTTCAATAGCTTATAACTGGCTATTAGCTTTTACTATAGCTTTTAAAATACAATAAGTACACACTGCCATCTGCTGAACGTTTTTCTACATTACATTTAATGTGCTGTTTTAACCCTTGTTTCCCATACAGATGATTATAATTGTTTGCATAATAAAAGTGACTCAGGGGAAAACTATTCTCAGTCCTTAACCCTGGGTTTATAAGTGGTTAGGCGTCGCAATTGTTTCTGTGGAGTAAGATGAGGGAGGGCTAAAGGTTTTCCAGCCCTAAATATGGTTTTCTAGCGTCGCACTTGAAAACGAAGTTGTAAGAGCAAAGCTTGCAAATACACTCAGAAATGTAAAAGTTAACATATTTTATTGGTGCAATATATGTATAGTTAATTATCAATATGTGATGTACAGTTTGCAGTGTTCTGATATATTAAGTCAATACCACAGTTAATTGTTGTTAGTTGGTGTAAAGAAATAAAGCAAATCTCAAATATTTCCAAATTTTAAGTTTTGGAAAATAAAATAGGCCAGTTTATCTCTGTTTAAAACATACTCCTAATCAAAAGCAGTGAAAAAAATTAAAAGTATTTCCCTTTAGCACCACAGGATTGTAACCCTGTTATTAACGCAACCAGCAGAAACAGGAGCAAAAAACAAAGAAAATAGTCATTTGTTTAAAAAGACTTTTAAATCGAAACAGGGGGTGCCTCAGCTGATCAAAACAGAACTATCGAAAAATGGAGTCAGTAGTGAGAAGCATTACTGTTCTTGTTGATTAATTCAGAAATTAGCTTAGACAGTTTCATTAAGGGCATCTACGGTCTGGAACTGACATCTGTTTTTGTACAACTCGCTGGCCATCCATTCCCAAGCAATCAGATTTAGACCACAGAAACATGTAGGGCGCTCTAAAGGTGAGGTGTTACTCTTTTGGAAGAAGTGATTTGTCAGATGGGAGTGGCAAACTCCTCCATTGACCCAGTGAAAGATCCAGTTATCACACAGAAGAACCTCAGTCAAAAGGAATGCACACTGAAACATCTCCACATAGCCAGCTGCTCTTTGACGCTCCTGCACAACCTGAAGCTTCACTGTTCCACTGAAGAAAAAAGGTCCCAGAACATGATGGTTTTTTTCTTCCACCTTTTTATGACCCATGTTTGGTTCTCCCATTCCACAAACTGTCCTGTTTGGACTATGGAGAAGACATGTCCTTTGAAGACTGTTAAGTCCTTCTCCAGCAGATCTCTTAAGACAGCAGATGTCTTAAGGGGCCTCCTAAACTGGGCGGGGTACCATCTCATTGCAGGTGCTCACTCCTTCAGGGAGTGCATTCTGTGGAGGGTCAGTGGGAGGGAGTGAGGTGAAGTCAACCTGGGTGTCTAATGTCTTATGTGTTCTGGGAGTTGTTTGAATGTTTGGGTGGTTGTAGGTTTTCTTCTGGGTTGGTGGTGGGTGGTCGGCCTTGGGTTTGGGATAGGCATCGTTTGGTTCTGGGCGGTTCCGGTTCGGATTCTGGTTCCGGTTCCTGACGGTTCTCAGTTCCGATTCTGTGTGGGGGAGGGGCCTGCATGGTTTGGACAGGCGGGCTGGCCGGAGTTTTGGTTTTGGCTCTGTGGGCTCTCAGCCTTTTGTGGGCTTCGGTGCAGATTTTCTCGCAGTGCTGAATCTGGCTGGTGTATGGGTGTCAGGTATGTGTTCTTGGGTTTGGATGCTGTGGGTCTTCTTTTCGTGGGGGTGCACTTTCGTGGGGAGCCGTTATTTTTGGGAGGCTGGTGGGGGCGCATTTGCGCATTGCTTTTGTTTTGGGTGCTCTTTGCTGCTTTCTGTCCTCCGCTGTATGGCATACTGTGATGGTGGTTCTGTGCGGTGCGGCTCTGGCCATCATGTGTGGGTGCTGCGGGGCGGACCTCTCTGGGCTTGGTGTTTGCAGTGGGCCTCTTGGCCTTGTACTGGGGTGCTTGTCTGCTGGGAGGTTCCTGGTGGGTGGTGTGTTCTTGGGGTTGGTGGTTTTCACCGTGTCCCTATAGACGAATGGAAGGATGTGTGGTATCACTGTTGCTTTGCGTTGGCTCGGGGGGAGTTGTTGCTTGGCTTGTAAAAATAAATAACTAAAAAATAACCACTACCTGTATTCAGTGCCAAGACTTAGGGGTAAACCCTCAGAAATGGGATTGAACCTTAGACTCAAAGTGAAACAAAATTATTGAATCTAGATTTCAAGACACAGGTGCATGCTTTTTGTTTCAAAGATATTTTACTAAATTAGGATTTTGTACAAACAACGTCTGTTTTATTACAAATGAGTTGTGTCAAAAATTCAGCTGCATTCAGCAGAATAAAAACAGCCGTGTCACAGTGCCTGCGAGGATTTGCTCAGAGGTGTTGGTTCAGCCACAAAACGGTGTTGAGGAAGCAGTCAACCTGAGTGTCCACCCTGGACAGAGAGTGTCCATCTTCTGGAAACCACAATAACCTGGAAAGAGAAATGAAACTGTGGAAATTCAGGTTGTGCCAGGCGTTTTGGTTTACATGTTGCTTACTTGTACCTGACAGGTGAACCTTGGCTCTTCAGTACTTTGTAGAGCTCTAGACCCTGATGAGGAGAAACTCGTCTGTCCTTCCCACCCAACATCAGTAGCACTGGAGCTTTGATCTACACACATTAAAAGAATAACACTTGATTCCACAAAGGTCATGCAGGTTCTTTCTTCCCTCAGCTAAAAGTAACTATATTTCAAAAATGCTTTGTTGATGTCATGTTTTATAGTATCTCTAAAAGCTTGAAACTGTTGATTATGTAAACATTTTTACATCGGAGTTCTAGCACCGCCCTACAGGGCACTTTTGGTAAAACTGTCAGGGCTAAAATGCTCAATAGTTCCTTTACTCTCAATGTTAATAAGGGTTTAAATTTCGTACTAAACCAGATTTGAAAAATGCAAAAGTGAAATAAATTCTGGCTGAATAAGGTTATTTTTGTGAGATTTTTGGGTTATTTTTGTGAGATAATAAATAAGGTGTGTGCATGTGTGTCTTACCAATGCAGCATGTGTGATGGGAGACTTCTGTAACATTGCAGCCAGGGCTTCAGCAGTAGGGATGTTGTCATATGAGAACTGAAAGCCTGCACTTGTGTATCGCCTGTAAGCAGGAAGAGAAAAAAACAGTTAAGCAGACTATTACGGTGCCTTGTAAAGGTATTCCTACCTCTTGAACTTCCCCACAATGTCACCCATTACACCATCAAACTTCAAAGGATTTTATGTGATACACTAATGCAAAGCAATGCATGATCCTAAGGAAGAATGGAAAAGGATACCCACAGCGTGATGGTGCCGCCACCATGTTTTACTAGTGTGCTCAGTGTGTGCAGTCTCAGGTGTCCCTCAATGCATAACACTTTGCAACCTTCAAATGGCATATTTTCAGCATTTCTTTGAACAATGACTTTCTTCTTCACACTCTTCTAAAGGTGAGATTTTTGGAACTTCCCCTAGTGGTGCTGTGAATATTACATGCAGTGTTTGTCGGTGTTCCTCACCAGTCCACTATGTCACTGGTTCCCAGTAGTGTAGCAGCGTTAATGACCGGATTCCTGGCTGCACACGCTCTATAGAAGTCTGGGTACTGACCGATCATATGACAGGACAGGAAGCCACCGTGAGAGCCACCAATCACAGCCAAGCGTTTGGGATCAAGGGTTTTGTCACTATGTAGCGCAGCCATAACAGCCCGCTGGGTAAACAAAGCCAGATCAATTTGATGGTGTTAAAGTGAAGGATCTTGCTATCCGGACCGCTATTTATCTGCTGGAGCATCGCTCATTGGAGGTATATTTTAAGAGCCAGACAATGAACAATGATACCTGCACATCTTGTACGTCCTGACTCCCAATCTGACCAATCAGGGACAAAATGCTGTCCTGACCGAACCCTGTGGATCCCCGATAGTTTACTGGAAACAGAGAGGGATCAAACACATCGACTTAAAAAGGCTTTGTTTTTTACAGTTCACTACAGTTAATAATACATTTTGCTAATGATTATGATGTTTGGCATCCTGTGTATGTCAGAAGTGTTTCCCATGAACAGCTACCTTAGTTTAAGTCAATGAAAGATGCATAAAAACTGCAGAATTGACCTTTAAAGTAAAACTTTTACAGTGCAGAATAAGGCGAGGCTGACTTTGCTTCATGATAAAACATTTCACAGATATGAACTTCCACAGCTAATCAATGGCACTTTAACATATGTGTAAACTCTGTAAAGTCAGCATCTGTGTGTGTTGGGGGAATTCCTGCAGACAAGCAGGAAACAAAACATCTCACCCATAAGCACAGCAAAGCCCAGTTCAACCAGACCAGCGGTGGTGCTGTTCCACTCTGCAGGGAACTGGGAGTGAGGACCACCTAAGCGAGCAAAGCGTTATTATGTGCATAACTATCTATATGTGCTACACTACTGTCCGTTATATGAAGGATTCCCATCGAAAACTGAAGAGAGGTTCAGACCATGGATGGAGACGACCAGAGGTGTTCTGGTTTCACAGATCAGACGTGATGGTTTGACCAAGATCGCTCCGAAATCTATACCAGCTGTTTAAACAGAGACAGTGAAGAGGAATGAAGAGCAAAACTGATTTAAATAAACATTTGTTTCTTGGAAAGCTTTTTTGTTTCCAAGCCTTATTGACACAAAAATCTCAAATATTCTCTCTGTTATTATATTATACATGTTAATATTCTACCACTTAAGTGTAACAATGAGGTTGAAACCAGATATTTACATACTGTATAAAAAGTCGCTCCTGCAGCAAACCCCACCATGACATGATGCTACCTCCTCCATGTTTCACAGGTCTGCAAGCTTCTCCTTTTTTTCTTCCAAATCTAACAACCAAGCTATTTCATTTTCAGTTTCATCAGGTCTCTATCCCTGATTGCATTTGCAAACTGTAGCGTGGCTTTTTTCTGTCGCTTTTGGAGTAATGGCTTCTTCCTCTCTGAGTGGCCCTTCAGTCCATTTTGGTACAGGACTTGTTACCCTGTGGATAGACACTCTTATCAGCGTCAGCCAGCATGTTCTTTACAAGGTCTTTGCTTTTTCTGTCTCTGTGAGGTTGAGTTGCACGCTTGGCAACAACACGTGTTCATCGCTGGGACACCTGAACAGTATGACGACATTAGCGTGGTGTTCATACTTGTTTACTGTATGACCTCTTGAACAGATGAACGTGGGACCTTCAGTCATCTCAAATCCATACCCAGCCATGAACGAGACCTGTGGAGGTCCACAATTCCCTTCCCGATATCTCGGCTGATTGCTTTTCATTTTTCCATGATATCAAACAAGGAAGATGTGTTTTAGGTGTTCAAATACATTCACAGGTGGGCCTCCATTTAACTCTTTAAACTATGTAAAATAAACTATTAGAAGCTTTTATAGCCATGAACATTTTATTTAGAGGCATACAAATAATATGTCTGTAAACTTCTGAATTTGAAGAAAGTAATTAAAATGATCTCTCATTATTCTAACCTTTATAAAACATACATCATTTTGCTCATCTTTATCTCCTCTGTGAGGAGAAAAGGGTTATATGTCTTTTTACACAGTATATATGTAAATATCCGGTTTCAGCTGTACATACAGTTGAGCTCATAAGTTTACATACCCTGGTGGATTTTTGGCCATTTTTCTGAGAATATGAATGATAACAAAAAACTTTTGTTTCACTCATGGTTAGTGGTTGTGTGAAGCCTTTTTTTTGCCTTTTTTGTTGTGTGAAGCCTTTACTCTTTTCAAATCATAATGACAACAGAACCTTATTGATCCTGATCAAAAGTTTACATACCCTGGTGGTTTTGGCCTAATAACACACACACAAGTTGACACAAATGGGTCTGAATCGCTACTAAAGGTAACTATCCACACCTGTGATCTGCTTAATTGTAATCAGTGTGTGCGCATAAAAGGTCAGTGAGTTTCTGGGCTCCTGGCAGAACCTTGCATCTTTCATCCAGTGCTGCACTGATGTTTCTGGTTTCTGAGTCATGGAGAATGTAAAAGAATTGTCAAAGGATCTGCGGGAAAAGGTAATTGACCTGTATAAAACGGAAAAGGGATATAAAATGACATCCAAGGAACTGAGAATGCCAATCAGCAGTGTTCAAACTCTAATTAAGAGGTGGAAAAAGAGGGAATCTGTTGAAACCAAACCACGGTCAGGTAGACCCACAAAAATTTGAGCAACAACTGCCAGGAACATTGTTCGGGATGCAAAGAAAAACCCACAAATGACTTCAGCTGAAATACAGGACTGTGAAGAAAAGTGATGTGGCTGCATGGTCGAGCTGCCTGAAGAAAGCCGTTACTACGCAAATGCCACAAAGTATCATGCTTCCAATACGCCAGACAGCACAGAGACAAGCCTCAACATTTCTGGAACAAAGTCATTTGAGTGATGAGACGAAAATTGAATGTTTTGGCCACACTCATCAACGTTAAATTTGGAGTCCTATGATAAAAGGTTCATGATACCTACTGTGAAACATGGAGGTGGATCGTTGATGTTTTAGGGATGAATGAGCTACAAAAGCACAGCAAACCTGGTCGAACTTGATAGAAAGATGAATGCAGCATGTTATCAGAAAATACTGGAGGACAATTTGCACTCATCAGCCCAGATGCTTGGCAAGGAACGTACTTGGACGTTCCAACATGACAACGATCCAAAACACAAGGCCAAGTCGGCCTGTCATTGGCTATAGTAGAACAAAGTGAAGGTTCTGGAGTGGCCATCTCAGTCTCATGACCTCAATATCATTGAGCCACTCTGGGGAGATCTCAAACGAGCAGGTAATTACAGACAGCCTTAAAATTTGCAGGAACTGCAGGCATTTTTGCAAAGAAGAATGGGCAGCTTTACCATCAGAGAAAATAAAGAGCCTCACCCGCAACTACCACAAAACACTCCAAGCTGTCATTGGTGTTCAAGGGGGAAATACATGGTATTAAGAACTGGGGTATGTAACCTTTTGATCAGGGTCATTTGGGTAGTTTCTGTTGTCACTGTAATTTAAAAAGAGTAAACACAGCTTTTTTGTATTATCAGTCTTATCAAAATCAACTTTTAAGCACAACTGCATAAAAAGATGTCTCTGGGTCTTGTAATGATACAACACACATAACCATGCAGGTTTCAAAGATTAAAACACACAGATCAGATCAAGTTAATGTTCTAATGAGGCAGAAGCTGAATGCTCACGGTAACATCTGTTGTCCTCTTCTGATGGAGGTGTAACATCTAGAACTTTCCAGGGGTAATCAAAGGTCATGACCGGCTGCTGCAGAGTTCTCCAGGTCACAGTCTCACCTGCTGATGGGAGGAATCCCACCCTCTGTACACACCAAAACACAATCCAGATGTGACGTAGAAAACTTATTTGTCTTGTTTACAGATACGCTAAACTGTGTTTACGCCCGTGTTTGCATCCGGGTGTTTGTATTCTGTCTGACCAGCGTGGGAGGTGAGTTGGGACTTGAGCAGCAGACGACCATCAGGTCTCTTTGAAGGGTCAGTAGTTTCCAGCTGCCATAAACCTTAGAAAGATCAGAGAGGTCTGCAGCAGAGAGGGAGCAAGATGGACAAACAGATGGGAGAGAAAAAGACAGCATGCATCTTTTCATTTCTGCTGAATTCTGAAACATCTCAGCATGAAACAACAGCTCAACATCTCAGGTTTTAATTTCCACGTTTTACATCTTAAACAGTAACGCAGAAGATGGGGCCATTTGAGCGAAACACCGGAGCTGTCACTGACATCATTGCATATATTTATCAACAGTGTTACAATCAGGCAGAGTAGATCGTGGCAATGATCACAAGCTGCCTGAGTGACATAAAAACACAGAACAAAATCCAACTTAAGCTAGTGAGAGCCACTGGGTAGATGACCGTACAGTAATACTGTTAAACAAATTCAACAAACAAAACCCTGCCTTTTTTTTTTCACAAACTGGACGATGATGGGGCTGCATGGTGGCACAGTGGGTAGAACTGTTGCCTTGCAGCAAGTAGGTCCTGGGTTCGAATCCCAGCCTGAGGTGTTTTTGCATGGAGTTGTTCTCCTGTGCATGTGTAAGTTCTCTCCAGATACGCTGGCTTCCTTCCATAGTCCATTTTGTGATAGACCAGCTCAGAGTGGTTCCTAGTTGTGAAGAGGAATTAATAAGTGGTGTTTCTTACATATAGAAGTCTGAAAAGTGTAGCCTGCATGTGTGAAACCTCCTTTGCTTTTTATCCATAAATAAATATTTTTGCTGCAGTTACAGCTTCAAGTCTTTGGGGTTATGTCTCTACCAGCTTTTCACATCTAGGTATCTTCTTTATCTTACAAATTCTTTAAAAATAGCTCAAGCTCAGTTAGACTGGATGGAGTAAATCTGAACATTAGTTTCCAAGTCAAGCCACAGACTCACGATTGGACTCAGGTGTGAACTTTGACTGGGCCATTCTAATGCATGAATATCCTTTGATCCGAAGCATTTCAATGTAGCTCTGGCTGTAGGTTTGAGGCTGCGAAATGAATGGCTTGCTACCAGGCCTCTGCAGAACTGAGTTACATGCTGAGAAGAGAATTCAGGTGTGTTGGAGATGGGATGCATCTAAAAGTTGCAGGATAGTAGCTCTCGGGGACTAGAGTTGGACTCCCCTCCTGTATTTAGCATCATCCATCTTCCCACTAAACTTCTCTATCCCTGATAAAGAAAAGCATCTCCACAGCAAAAACCTGCCACCATATCGTCTCATGCTGGGTGTTTGGGCTAAAATGACCTGCTTCTTGCCGACTCTTTAAAAAAGAACATATTTGCGGAGTGCACGACTAATTGTCCTGTTCACACACTCTCCCACCTGAGCTGAGGAATCGTTGAAACTCCACTAGAGTTACCATGGGACCCTTGGCCGCTTCTCTGATTGGTGCTCAGCTTGCTAGGCCTGTCATTTTAGCTGGACAGCCACGTCTTGGTAGGTTTGGTGCCATACTCTTTCCACTGTCGAGTGATGGATTGGACAGTCCTCTGTGAGAGGTTTTATATTCTAACCTTGAACAAATGGGGCTGAAAACAAATGCAGGCTACAAGCAATTTCAAACCCGTGCAACAATCCTTTTACTTCACAATGATGAGCAACACTGTGTTGGTCTATCACATAAAATCTCAATAAAATAGACTGTAGTTTGTGGTTGTAATGTGACAAAATGTGGAAATACTTTTGCCAGGTGTTGCAGCTTTACTGTACAGAGATTAACAATAACTGTTTGCCAGTAATTTTCTTCCATTTACAGAGCTCACAACTTGGGGCTTTTAATATGAAATGTCGAAATAAGCATATTTTTTATCTTGTCATACCTTCCAGCTCTCTCTGGTGTTCTTGATGAAGATGAGATGATGAAGGAGGAGGGGGATTTAGAAAGTAGGACTCAGGAGGAAGGGGAGGAGCTGAATTTTGGACAAATGGAGAAGGAGGAGGAAGAACAGGAGACAGTGGAGTAGGCGGAGGAGGAGGAAAGAGGGGAACAGCTGGCGGAGGAGGTGGCGATGGAGGTGAATAAAAAGACCAATGAGGGGATGGAGGGGGAGGAAGAAGAGGAGTGAGAGGCAAGGAAGGAGGAGGAGGGAAAATAAAGGATGGAGATGAGGACATGAGAGAGATTGGAGGAGGAGGAGGTGGAGTGGATGGACTCTTACTATCAGAGAGGGAAGTGACTTTCTTTGTTCTTCTGTCCAACATGAAGACATCCTGACAGGAGAGACAGATGAGCATAATTAATAATAAATAATAATAATAAATAATAATAATAAACTCAAACACAAAACACAACTTGTTTTATTTTGAAAGAACTATGGCATGAATATCTGCTATTAGTTGTAGATAAATACCTTCCAGTTTCTAACGGCGCTGCTAAACACGACTTTCTGACCATCTGCAGACCAGCAGTGGGATGGCAGAGCTTCATACACACCTGCAAACTCACCTGAAACCATCGATATACCTACGGTTATAAATCTAGACATATTATATGGCTGGTCATTGAATACATGCATTTATTTATTCAGAACCAGAACCAACGTGGTGCGCTGAGTGAGTCATTGTGTGTCCTGAATGACCTTTAACCTACCAGCCTGAGGTCTGCTGACAACATCCAACAAGGTTGAGGTCTTCCAACTCTTCAGGTCCAACTGTGCAGGGTTAACATTTAACTGTTTACACATAGCAAATATACAGAGAAGTACAAAATAAACACACACACACACACACACACACACACACACACACACACACACACACACACACACACAAACCATACCTGCTGCACACTATGACACTGGTTGTGAGGCCCAAACACTCGACCCTGCAGGTAGATCAACATGGATCCATCTGGACTCAGCCTGGGACAAGACACTGAAAGGTTGTCCCCTGATATACATTCTGGGACAGGGAGTACAGCAAGGAGGACAAGGGTCAGATGAACAGGGATGAATAGATTAATGGAGACATGGAGGTAAAGGTCTCACCGCAATGTCCATCCAGGCTGAGTCTGAATAAAGCTGACCTGAAACAGACAAGAAAGGAACAGAAGACATAAACCCTAATGTCTCTTATGTACTAAATCAATAACCCTAATACACTTCCTAGAAAGGTTTTCAATAATATCTAACAAAATAAGACCGACAAGCTAATAATCCACAGACTACTGTAGGATTTTCATATTTACTGAACTTATTAAGCTACAATTCAAAGCCTAAAGAAGTAAAAGAACCAATTCCAATCCGGAAGTCAAAACTTGAGTGAGGCGTTTAAAATCAACAGAATGTGGTTAATCCTGATAAATACTTCATAGTAAGAAAAATGCCTCCACATCAGGCTGCACAAAGAAACATTTTGATGCGAAGGAAAGCAACAGATGTATTTCTAAACACCAGATGTTCATCAGCTCATAATGTTACAAACTCAGGTGTCTTTAAGAGGCTGGAGACATTTTATAAACCTTTTCTCGAACATGTTTGACAGGCAAAAGTCAAACTGAAACATTTTAATCAATAAAACAGCTTCTGATTGACTTTAAATATACAGTTAGCCTACATTTACACTTAGATATAACTGCCATTTTAATTACCTAATTTATTCACAGTTTAGCCCCGAAGATTGCAATCAAAATACAAATCATGTCTCTTTTTTTGTCTTCACCATAACTGCTGTTCTTAGCAGAAGAAATGCACACAGAAAGTAGATGTTTCAGCAGGCGCCATCTGTAGTATTCCCCAGTAGTGCCCAAGGGTCTGAGCACAATAATCTAACTCAGGAGTGGCCATGATGGTCCATCCAGCTGAGGAGATATATTGTTGCTGAGTTTGAATGCATGGCAGCTAAATTATTGCTGCCTACCAGCAGTCCTTTGGGAATGTCCAGGACTCTTGAAAACTGGCTAAAGTTTTTTGTTGTGTCTGCAATCTGCAACAATTTTAGAACAGTGTTCTGGCGTGTCTCCTATTTGAACAATAAAAAACATTTGGATATTACCAAGCAAACAGTGTCAACCCATATGAGTCACTCAGGTTCAAAAAAGCTAAACGTTTAGGGTAAAACGGAGGAAAACGATCAGGATCTCAGGCTACTTTTAGGAATGAGTGAAAAGAATGGACTTAAAACTGTGTAAAAATTCTAAATTTGAGAACAGCTGTCTGTAGCCTGAAGCTAAGGAGGGGTCCACAACATAATGACCCAAAAGATAAGGGTTCACAAACGAGAACTATTTCAGAGAAATATGAGAGAGCCGGAACAGTCTTTTAGGGTTTTTTCCTTTTTGTTGTTTATGCCTAAGACAAATATCTAATGATGTGTTTTGGACATTTTACCACTTCTAGGAGTTCCCAGCCTTCCTGTAGCTGGAAGGTTCATACATGTTCAAACATTAAAAATCTAAAACAATACAAGTACTGTCAAGCTGGAAGTTAGGTATTAAAATGCTGCATGTTTATTATAGTGATTAAATTTCTGCTATTTTGTTATGCTGCTTCAGACCGAGTATGAAAATAAAGTTAGAAACCTGCGGTTGGAGCAGAACTTCAGCCCAAGTCTGAAAGGCTCCTGGCACCAACCAACAAAAAACACAGACTGAGCGCCGGGAGCCCACAGAGCCTGGAGACAAAAAAAAAAAAAACATTCGAAGGGTTAATAAACCATAAACAAGTTATGAAAATGAGCAGTTGTGATGTTGTGAGGTTTCCGTTCTCACCTGTCCAGGTGAGACGTCCGGCGGGACGCCCTGCAGCACATCGACTGCACCATGGTGCAAATCCACCACACAGAGCACTGGGACACTCTTACCGGTCAGCGCCTCCCCCCAGTCCTCACGGTACACGCTCCTGTCCTGCTTGGATACAAAAACTTCTTCATACAACAAACTCCACATCAGAGGATGTTCCTGTGGAAATGTTTGTTAACCTTTCTGCTCGCGGATTCTCCGGAACGTGTTTCTGCCGATGAGCTCCTGCGACTCTCAGCTACATACAGCAGCTTCCTCTCACACTCTGACCAGGACAGGCAGCCGAACTGAGCTGGAAACACACACACACAAAAAAACTGTGACACATGAGGAGCCTGTGTAAGTACCAGACTCACTGATGATGCTCAGTCCGATCTCTTACAGTCGTCGTACACTCTGCCGTGGATGTTCAAGGCGGACAGGTTGAGGCATTTCCTGAGGCCGTGACGGTCCCAGATCTGAAGAGCAGCAACCATAAACGTCAGTCTGGCAGGGATGCTGAAGCAATTATCTTACTGGGGATGACTGAGGTCCATCGTTCTTACCTCAAGGAGCTGCTGGCTGCCCGTCTCCCTGACAACAGCCCTCAGGCCATGAACCGGCGACAGCTCACTCAATAACCTGAAGAACCGAAATAAGACGGACACTAAAGAAAAACAGAACTGGAAATTGATAAACATGACTGACCATGGTACTTTCTGGTAATATTAACTAGGGACATCTTGATGGGGGTACCGAAGTCTTCATGTCAGCTGTAAATCTAATTGGTATGTGGTGACAAAACGGTTACATTAAAGCAAGCACGACTCACTCTCCAGACACTGGTGCACATGGTCCAGGTGGGAGGACGGTCCTGATGCTCTGGTGGTTGTTGCTGTCAGCGATCAGAGTCCACTGCTGCGAGTAGCGAAGTCTGGAGCTCTGGACCAGGTTGCTCTGAATCCACTCTGCATGTGTACACAGTGAGAGGCTGGTATTTACTGAAGGGGCTCCTAGAAAAAAAATCTTATTAATTTTACTTTGCACAAAGGCATTGTTTTAGGTCTCTGTAATGTTTTTGCAAAAATGTGATCATAATATTACAAATGTCCTCCAGGAATGGAAGATGAGGAGATCTGGGAAAGAGGATCCAATCCTCTCACTCCTTGTGTCTGGGTATTAAGTTTAAAGATGCCCACTAAGACACTATACTACATGTATAACAAAGGACACCTTACCATTTAAATACTATTAACCTTCAGGTTCAATATCCAGGCCACAAACCGCCAGACCTGTAGAATGAAGAGGTCAATTAAATAGAACCTGTTAACATGAAGTGGGCTAAATGATCCAAAAAGCAAAACACCATCCCCCAACCTAAAAAGAACTGGGAAACAGAAGAGAAGTAAAGTCGCTGTCGCTAACAGGTTTTCCTCCAGAAAGCCATTTCTAAGGCTTTGGGATTCCAATGAATTACAGTAAAAGTCATTATCCACGTATGGAAAAACCATGGAGCAGTGGTGATCCATTCCAGGAGTGGCCACCCTGACAAAATTACTCCAAGAGCACATTGATGACTTGTTCAGGAGGTCACAAAATAACCCTGAACGTTGTCTAAAGAACACAAAAGCCCCTCTCACATTTGCCAAAAACCATCCTGATGATCTTGTGAAAACTTCCTGTGGACTAAGTCAAAAGTGGAACTTTTTGGAAAGTGTCCGTCTCATTAAATCTGGTGGAAAACTCACAGCATTTCAAAAAATGAACATCATACTGACTGTCAAACATGGTGGAGGCAGTGTGATGATCTGGGTATGCTTTGCTACATGGAGCATCCATAGCCAGAGAACCATGTGCTCAAGGTGGACGGGACATAAGGACTTTTATTGTAAAACCACTACTAACTCTTCAAGGACAAGAAGCGACCAGATTCCTCCTTAAAACAACACAAAGACACCAACTGGCTGGACGTCTACAGAACAAGGGAAGAGAAGTAATAGTTATGTTAGAACTGGGTCTTGCAGCCCAACTGACCGTCCTGTTTGAGTTCATGGACCAGACCTAGATCCCAGAGAGAAATTCAAGTATCTATCAAGTGCAAAGATCCACTGGCCTTTATATCTCATGTGTTGAAACACCAACATGTACAGAGCCCATGATTTTTAAACGTGATCTACCAGATCCTCCATCTCGTTACTTATTATCTTGGGGTGGCAGTGGCTCAGGTGGAAGGAGTTTGTCCTGTAACTGGTGGGTTGCCTGTCCAAACCCCCGCTCTGTCTGTCTCAGTCGCTGTGCCCTTGGGCAAGACACTTCCTGCTGATGGTGGTCAGAGGGCTCGGTGGCGCCTTTGGTTGTGGCCACAGCAGCCACCCTGTTACAGGACCAGACTGACCAGAGGGCCATGACAGCCTTTTTGAAAGTTCTTGTTGTGTTGTTCTTGTTTCACGCCCACCCTTATACACAGATTAACACACAAATGCTTACATGGATACAATGATACATATATCAGTAGGTTAAGTCATGGGGAACATCAACATTTGATAGAAAAAAAATTGAATGGAACAGGAATTGAAGATCTTCTGACTGCCAGCTGAAGACCTAAAGCTCAATTGCACTTAGGTTATGCAGCAGGGAAATGGCCCCACTAGTGGACCAGCAAGTCCATCTCTGATTAATTAGAGCTTTAGAAAGCATCTTCCCCCCCTCAATAAATGGAATCATCAGTTGAACGCTAAATTTTGTTTTCATTCATGTTCATCAGCAGGTCCACCTCTGAATGGCTCAAAAAATTAAAGGTTTAGGATGTCCTAGTCAAAGTCCGGACTTAAATCCTTTTGAGATATGACCTTAATCAGGCTATTCATGTTTAAATATTCCTCCACAGCAATGTAAAAGACCCATTGCCAGTTATCACAAACACTTGATGGAAGTTGTGACCAGGCATGGTCCAACCAGTTATTAGCCTCTGGGGTCAATTATTTTTCATCCACAGTCAGGTTGGTTGACTTAGTTTTTCTCCCTTAAATGTAATCATCATTTCAAAAACTGCATTGTTTAATAATCAGGTCATCTTCATCTGATATTATAATCTATCAGATTATCTGAAATATTAAATGTAACAAAAAACAAGCCAGAAGAAACCTGTACGAGGGCAAATACCATTTGACACCACTGTACGCGTTTTACTGTACAACGGCAGCTGAAGCGTGTTTAAACATCTACCATCTGTGCACGTCCCTTTAGCAAAAAAAAAAAGAGGCATTAATTGTGAATCACTGGGCTATACATTTTTATAGTACTGCCTCCACTGTTTCTGGGATTGATTTCATAAGGTTTAGACGTGTGATCTAAAAGATAAGTTCAATTGCAATTTGTAGTATAGATCCAGGGAACTTTCTATTGGGATTATCCTGCTCAAGGTAAGGTCATGAAAGAAGAAAAACTTCCTCTGATCAGCAAACCAGTCTTTGTAGGTAGGAAAGCCAAAAGCCCACCATAAGTCAGTGGCTAAATGCACATGTAAGAGGGGATAATAAAAGTTTCAACATTTCATGGCAACTACTTAAAGGAGAGTATACACCGAAGTGAAAGAAAGAGATGCTAACTCATCTGAGGATTACTGATAGTTAAACTGGTAATATATCAGCAAGTATGTGTGAATGTGACTTCTGCAAATACATTTTTATGGGATGTGTGTTACTATTATGACTACTTTTTTGGTATTGGTATCTTTGATATAATTTGATCCGACTCGAAAGAAAAGATTCTAGATGTTTTAGAAATTCCAACAACCTGTGCAGATGATGGAGAGTCTTATCAGAACCTGCACTCACCTGTCAGAATTTAACATATTAGATTTTTAAAAGTTTTTCAAAATCAGCTTTCAATGGAGAACATCGACAATGAAGCTGATCTGATGGCTCGGTGGCATATTATATACTAATTTAGGTAAAATAAACATAATGTACAGATTTTTTTTTTTATCTTTCAAGTGTTTAATAACACAGTTAATAGTGTTTCTAATAAAGCATCCAAAAATTTTATTACAGTTAATTAAGTTATTTTAACATATTTTGAAACGATTATTCTTCTTATTTTCAGGCAGCTGACATGAATCCTTTTAGTTGCAGAGATGTAATTAACAGTCAGCAGCGGAAGGCTGTGAAGGTGTTAGCCGCAATTCTGTTTCATTCCTTCCTGACTGCCAGTGGCAGTAAACAAAGTGGATATGTCTCCTCGCGCTCCGCGCAGGTCGAGACTAATTGTAAACAAAGTCACGCACGTGACACGTAGCCCACCTGGGCATGCGTCTATAAGTAGCACGTGGAAGGCTACGTTCGGTCTCTTTGATCTTCTCGTTGTCGACCGTCGCGTGTTTCGCAGGTTGGTCGCTCCTATAAGTCCGTGTTTCGGCGCTTATTGGGTATTGCAGGTTACGCACACGGTTTGTGTGATACGGCGTCATCCTGCCTGTGACTTTTCGTCGGAGTGCTCTTGTTAGCCCTCTAAGGCTGTGGTTGACGTGACTCTGTTTTTTTTTTGTTCATTCTAGTAGCCGGAAGCTTGGTGCTGGCGCTTCTTTTCCCCTGTTGAGACTGGATGGGGAGGAGCGGACAGCTGCAGTTTTCAGGTGAGTGGAAGCTGGACGTTCTGACCGCGTTCTGTGCTGCACAGTTCTCGCTCGGATTACCTGGCTCGTGTCTGTATAGAAAGCAGTGTAATTAGATAGAGGCCTCTGATCGCGTTCTTCAGTTCTATTGAAGTCCTTGCTCAGTCTGCCTGCATTTCCCACAGCTGTGATCGGGATGCTGGCGTGCGCTTCGTGTGGGGTCCCTCTCCAGATGAAAGACGGACATGATCTATGCCCCAAATGCCTGGGCGTGGGTCATCTCAGGGAGGCTCTGACGGACCCATGCATGAACTGCAGCATTTTGCCGTTGCCTGTTAGAGAGAACAGGCTACGTCAGGTAGAGAATCTCCTCTTCGCAGCTGAGCTGTCACCCTCAGGGATGCCTCAACCTGTCCCGGGAGGCGGGGGGATGCACCAGCGGAGGAATGTCGCAGCCCAAGGAGGAAGAGGCCTCGGCTGGAGCGCCCATCTCGGCAGGAAGTGGACTCTTTGAGGGCCTAGGTGGGGCAGCTCAAGGCTCTACTCAAGGCTCCAGAACCCACGCCTGCCTTCCAAGCAGCGGCAGCTTGGGAGTCAGGGGAGGACCTGGAGGAGGATGGAATCTCTGTGAGGGCCTCCAATTCTGAGTTTCAGTCCCTCGAGGACGAGGGGGAGCCCTTCCCAGACCCTCGGGATCAGGAGGGGGATCCCCCGAGTATTGGAGGAAATGACGGCTCAGGTAATTCCCTCGGGAGTTCAGTTAGCTCTGGCCCAGGGGAGGAACCATGCCCGCTACGGGCAATTATTTTGACAGCCTTGGCCAAGGTCGACCTGGACGATGCACCCGTGGCCCGACCAATGGGAAACCCATTTTTTCGCCGGGCTCCAGCAGCTCCTCCGTTCGAGGTGCCACCGTCGCCGGCCTTCTTGGAAGAGCTTCAGCGCTGCTGGAGGGATCCTAGAAGCTTCTCCCACCATGGTCGAGACGCACGGATCCTGGCGTGTATGCGCAATCCGTGGAATCATGGTCTGGACCGCATGCCCCCTGCATCGCATCACTGGTTCTTTCCCCAGATGAGGCGCTCAGGGAGAGGGCCCGCTGTCCTAGCGCCCAGTGTCGGGTGACGGATGACTTTTTGTGCCGTGCCTACGACATTGCAGCTCGTATGGCACGCATTGGCAACTCCCTCTCTGTCCTCCTGTTGGCACAGTCCCAGATGCTGCAGCCAGGCATGGCGGGAGCAGCACTGGGCGACACAAATGACGCGGCCCTCCAGGCCTTTGGACTCATGTCCATGGAACTCGGTCGCCTTTTGTCCACTCTGGTGGTCGCCCGACGCCAGGTCTGGTTTGCACAGGCCCCGATCTCGGACGACTGTGGGCAGAGCTTGCAAAGGCTGCCGGTGGTACCGGGCCAGCTGTTTGGACCCCCCGCTCCGCAACCCAGGAGACGTGACGTACGGGACCCACGGCATCGGGTTCGGACCGCCACTTCCGCACAGTTTGCACAGCGGAGCGGCGCTGTGGCGGGAGCGTGGCGGCAGCCTGGGATGGAACGGGCACCACCTCTCAGGGCTCTGGCGGGCCCAGACAGGAGCCGGTGCCACCCCAGAGGCCGAAGCAGGCGGCAGAGGGTGGCCTGAGGGCTGCAGGCCGACGGCGGGGAGGTTTTCACAACGGCACCTGGCCTATTGGGAAACCCACTGCAGGGATGCGTGGGTGTTAAGAACTATGTCCCAAGGGTACAGGCTACAGTTCCGCCGTCGGCCTCCGCCCTCATCGGGGGTCAGGGTGACCCCTGTCACAGGTCCTGCACGAACTGTGATCTTGCTGCAGGAAAAAAGGACTCTGCTGGACAAGGAGGCCATAGTGGTGGTCCCGCCACATTCGCAGGCCGACGGGTTTTACTCAACCTATTTCCTGATTCCAAAGAAGGACGGTTCCCTTCGGCCGGTGTTGGACCTCAGGGGGCTAAACCATTTTTTGAAGGTGCTGCCATTTCGGATGCTCCGCACCTGCGACGTCCTTCGGGTAATCTGTCCAGGCGAGTGGTTTACATCCGTAGACCTGAAGGACACGTACTTCCATGTTCCGATCCACCCAGGACACAGGAAGTACCTGCGATTCGCCTTCCTCGGCGAGGCTTACGAGTTTTTGGTCCTGCCGTTTGGCCTTTCTTTAGCCCCTCGGATTTTCACGAGGTGCATGAAGGCAGTCCTAAGCCCTCTGTGCCTGTCAGGATTAAAGATCCTGCCATATCTGGACGACTGGCTCATCTGTGCCCCCTACTCCGGCGGGGCGGATCGGGCGACGTCAGAGGTCCTGGCCCATGTCAGAGCACTGGGGATAGCAGTGAACACTCAGAAGAGTTCTCTCAGCCCGGCCCAGCAGGTGGTCTTTATCGGCATGGCCCTGGATTCAGTGCCCATGCTGGCTCACCTGACCTCGGACAGGGTGGACAGGATTCAGTCCCTCCTCCAGTCTTTTCAAGCAGGTGCGGCACCCCCAGTCAAACTGTGGCCGAGACTGTTGGGGATGCTGGTGGCGGCCTCGGCTCTGACTCTTCTGGGGTTGCTTTATCTACGGCCCTTGCAGAGGTGGTTCAACAGCCTCCACATGGACCCCAGGTTGCACCGGCAGGTCAAGGTGCGGGTTACACCTGGCTGCGCAGTGCTCCTCCGTCGTTGGCGGGACAGAGCATATCTGCAGCGCGGAGTCCCCCTCGGTACGGTCCCAGCAAGACGGGAGGTGGTGACTACGGACGCATCACCTCTCGGATGGGGAGCAGTGTGGCAGTGCAGGTCCGTCCAGGGGCTGTGGGGGCCTCAGGAGGGAAGTCTGCACATCAATGTCCTGGAGCTCAGGACGATCTATTTGGCGCTGAGGCACTTCTCGCCCTCTCTCGAGGGCAAGCATGTGCTCGTCAGGACGGACAGCACCTCAGCAGTGTTCCACGTCAACCACCAAGGTGGGACCAGATCACTGCAGTGCATGAGGGAGGCCCGGAGGTTGTGGACCTGGGCATACCCTCGCTTTGCCTCCATCAGGGCAATGCACCTACCGGGGACAAGGACCTCGGTGGCCGATTATCTGTCCCAACAGAGGCTCCCCCCCGGGGATTGGAGACTGCATCCTCAGGTCATACGGCAGATATGGGATCGGTTCGGCAGGGCTCAGGTCAACCTTTTTGCCTCAAGGAGCAGTACACATTGCCCCTCGTGGTTTTCCCTGGCGGAGGCCAGCTCCCCACTGGGGATGGACGCCCTAGAAAACGTATGGCCAGTCGGCCTGCTGTATGCCTTTCCCCCATTTCCGTTGCTTCTGCCCACTCTCCACCGAGTGAGGTCGTCAACCCTGAAGGTTCTGTTGGTGGCCCCCGAGTGGCCCATGAGGGTCTGGTTCCCGCTGCTCCTCAGTCTGCTGGACGGGGAGCCATGGCGGCTCCCGGTCAGGGCAGACCTGTTGTCTCAGTTGGAGGGGAAGGTTTGGCATCCGTCTCCGGGCCATCTTCTCCTCACGGTGTGGCCGCTGAGGGGTGTTGGCAGCCCCTGACGGATCTGGAGCCCTCCATTCAACGAACACTGCAGAATGCCAGAGCTCCTTCCACATTGAGGACTTATGCCCGTTGCTGGCAGCGTTTTGCGGAGTGGTGCAGACACAGGGGAGTAGACCCAGTTTCTTGCTCCCTACATAATATTTTGAGGTACCTGCAGGGTCTATTGGATGCCGGACGGGCAGCATCAACCCTGAAGGTGCACCTGGCTGCCATTTCAGCCAGCCACGATGTCGTGGATGGCAGACGAGTGGGGACACACTATTGGGTGTCACAATTTCTCTGGGGTGCAAGGAGGCTGCGCCCCCCGTTACAGAGACCGACGGCAACATCGGACCTCCCACTGGTGTTGAAGGCCCTGAGTGGGCCACCTTTTGAGCCTATGTGTTCTGCCCCACTGAAACTGGTGTCTGTTAAGACTGCTTTTTTGTTGGCAGTAACAACAGCCAAGCGGGTCAGTGAGCTCCACACACTCGCCATCACCCCTACCTGCCTGCGTTGGAAGGCAGGGGGGTCCGGAGTAACGCTGTGGCCGAACATAGCCTTTCTCCCTAATGTGAATACAGCCATTGAACTGGGGGCATACTGCCCTCCCCCGTTTCAGTCCGAGGAACAGAGACTGGCTAACACGCTGTGCCTGGTCTGAGCATTGCAGCTGTACATGGTGGCCATAGGCGCTATCCGCCAGTCGGACCAGCTGTTTGTGTGCCACGGGGACAGAACAGGGGGCAAGCCCTTTCTAAGCACAGGCTGTCGCATTGGGTCATAGATGCTATTGCGCTGGCTTATGAGTCTGTGGGGGCAGCTGCCCCTTCTGGTGTTGTGTGCCATTCCACCAGGAGTGTGTCTACGTCCTGGGCGCGTGCCACTGGGGGATATCTGCGCGGTGGCGTCGTGCACGTTTGCACGCTTCTACCGCCTCAATGTGGCACATGAGTCCGCACTGGCCTCGGCAATCCTGCCTCTGGCCCCTTCTGCTGACTGAGAGGTGGGTGAGTACTGCACTCCTCGTGACATTGCTGGCATAAGTCATCCACTTTGTTTACTGCCACTGGCAGTCAGGAAGGAATGAAACAGAACGGAAGTTACGCTGTAACTATGGTTCTGTGAATTCCTGGATGACTGCCAGTCACACTGGTCACTCGGAACTTCCCCCCTGCCAGAAGATCCCAGAGACCGAACGTAGCCTTCCACGTGCTAATTATAGACGCACACCCAGGTGGGCTACCTGTCACGTGCGTGACTTTGTTTATATTTAATCTCAACATATCCACTTTGTTTACTGCCACTGGCAGTCATCCAGGAATGAAACAGAACCATATTTACAGCGTAAGTACCGTTAGCTCACCTGCTGTCACGGTGTAGATCCGGACCTCCGGGAGCTGCTCCTCGCTCACATGCGCTGAAACAGGCGCAGGGAGGCCGCTGACCTTTCCGTACACCCCGGTGATTTGGTCTGAGTCCATCCGGGTCTGCGGCAGCACACACAGCTCACAACCAACCACAAGGCGTAGCTAACAAGCCTGATAACAGTTGTTGCATTAAAGTGTTCCTGCTCAGGAGCAGCTGCCGACGGCTTCTATCAGGCCAAGAGTCATTCACATCCCTCGGTCAATGACGGTAACGCATCGTATAGACCTGCTTCAACACCGAAACGCAATGATTTTCACTGGACCTGCGCCTCCATGTTGAATTCCTGAAGGGACGACACCACCTTGCTAGGTTTGAAGCGGGTGTAGTGGTGAAATGTAATCGCAGGGGGGCAGCAGAAACAACATGACTGGTAAAGATGTGTGAAAAGAATTAAAATAGGACCAAAAAAAACAACTTTTTAGAAATAATTGTCTTTAACTAAATCAACAGTGGTACAATTGTTGGTACCCATAACCAATAACAATCCCTTTAAAATAAATATAACTGAAGCATGTCATTAATTTGTTACTTTTATATTAAGGTAATCATGCTTTTAAGGAAGCTGATTAGTAACCAGTATCCAGTATTAAGCACACATATACTTAAAGATAATTTAATACTTTGGCTCAAATTCACAATCCGGTATTATTTCAGGAAAAAAAAGGTCTATCCTGTCAGATTTTTTTCACCCAATACAACCTTATGCTGGTTCTGATATGATGTGAAACTGAGGCCAATTTCTTTTAACCAACGGCCATTAGGCAGGACAATAATCTGTATGTATCCTATCATCCACAGTGAGTGGGGAGGTAAAATTTTAAACATAATGACTAGAACAGCAAGAAAATGGCAATGGGTCTCTAGCTTTCCATAACAAAGATTAGGTGCCAACTACACAAAAAAAAAACGATTGCTATAAAGGGACACCAAGAAAGTATTTTATCCAGCATCTCACAAACTTAAATGTGTACCATTGTCAAGCTGGGAGTGGGCCTTTAATTCAAAATGTATACTTTGGCTAGATGAGACAAACATTGAACTTTTCAGCATAGGTCTGGTATAAAACAATACATGAATATGTGGGAAAGCATCTTATGTCCTCTGCTAAGTATAGAGTGTGGCGTATGATGCTGTGGGCCAGTTTCTCTTCTTAATATGCTGGGAACCTTATTTGACATTTTAAATAAAACTGGTGAATTCTGACAGTGGATAATCGCTGGCACTTATAGGATGACTGAACACATGATTAAATCAACATAAAAATCGTTCATCAGAAAGAAAAATCATTCGTTCTGTGGGGTAAGCCTAAGAGATTGTGCAGAGAGGGATTGATCAAAGATCCTTCTGTCTGCACGCTTAAACCCTGTGAACTGTTATAGATTAAGTGTGGTCCAACTGGCAAAAAAAGGACAATACAAGTACCAACCAGTGTCCCCAATGATTTTATTACTATTACTGGCCTGCACTTGTATAGCGCTTTATCAAGTCCCCAGAAACCCCAAAGCGCTTCACACTACATTCAGTCATCCACCCATTCAAACATTGACAGTGGTGAGCTACATTGTAGCCACAGCTGCCCTGGTGTGTGTGTGTATATATATATATATATATATATATATATATATATAGGATCTTTAGCCTGTTAGCCTTATGCTGCATTGACTTTATTTAGAAGAAAACTTGTTTCTAGACCAAAACTCTGCACAAAAAGGTCCAATAACACAGTCTGGTAAAAACTGGCAGTGACTCAGTCAACATTTTTGATCCTTTGTCAACAGGTTGAACCATTTAGTGGCCGTGAGTTTAAAACAAAATAAACATTAAGATGAATCTTTAATGTGAACTTTACCATCCATTATAAATAGCATAGGCAGACTTGTTAATCAGCAGCTCTGGATGCATTTACTGTTCTTTAGAGGATAAGATTATTCATTTAATTCATCTTACACACACACACATAAATCCATGTGCTCTGTATATCTGTAATACATACATGTAAATATTTCAATCCTCGTTAAAAATTCATCGGAAAGATAATTTCTAAAAACTTCATCTCATCTTTAACCATAATTGTCTGTAAACAGTTTTATAATTTCAAGTTTCTTAATAAACACTTATTACACTCGTAATAAATTAAACAGAAATACAATTGTTCACCAGAAAAGGCTAAAACTAATTCCTGTTCCAAAAGCAAAAACAATACAGAGATGACAACATTAATGTTGATTTCTGCTTTTTAATCAGGCATCTTCTGGATTCCTATGATAAGTGTTTTATTTCATGGTTAAATTGTCAGATATGTCAGATAAAACACGCGCGCACGCAAACACCACACACATTTTTCCCAAAGGTTGCATTGATTGTAAAAGTATTTTGGCTGCTGAAGAAGCCACTCTGGGTGAGAGACATGGGACTTTCAGGGGAATAAACGAGGAATCGAACGTCCGATACATTGAAGAGATTCAGCGGAACATTTTCCTTGGCTCTTTTTTGTACAGAATCCGTTTCTTTAATAAACGGGTTCAGATTTCAACCCGGTCCTACTCATTAATAAATAAAAATAAAAAAAGCATCAAAACAATTTTTATTAAAACGACTCAACTAGTGTGGCAAAAAGACTTAATAGAAGATTAAGCTCTTAGTAGAGCAGATAAAGAGCACAAGTGGAAGAAACTGAGTGTTTTTGTGTCTGAAAGGTGAAGATCTGAAGGCATCTTGGTGTCTCGTCCGCTCCCTTCAGTCCATTCTGGTCCGTCCCTCACATGACGTCAGCGCGTTTGTCCCTGACTTTATTCCTCAGTTTGGTCCGGGCTTTGAAGGCAGCTGAGTTAAATAAATGCTGTTGGAGGTAAAAAAAAAATTAAAGAACAGGCAGAAATATTTCTGTCAGTTAATAACTGAATTTTAACACCAATATGACGCAGTTGTGTTCAAAACAACAGCAGGTCAACATTGCTAATCAGATCCGTCACCGATTGTTTGGTAGAGTTATAGAAAACTGCATGCATGCTGCTGAATCTGTGTAACTGAATCATTAAATGTAGAAGGTGTTTAAAATAAAATTAATTCCATCATTCAGGAGAACAGTGTACGTTCATTAAAAAGTTGATTGGAAGGAAATGATCCCAAAAGCTTAAAATGGGAATCAAAATAACAAAAAAAAAAAAACACTGAAACAGATCATATGATAGCCAAAACGGAAATGATGAGCTCCTGGTTAATCAACCTGTGATTACTGTGACAATTAGAAGACTATGCAAAGCCAAGATATCAGCAAGAAAATCACACAAAGTACAACTGTTCAAAAGAACGATGTACTCAAGAGGTCAAAGAACACGATGATATGAACCTGAAGAGAAATGAAGCAACATTTTAGGGACCTAAAGATTGTTCTTTTTGGGTCCAGCAGCTCCAGACAGTTTATCAAACAACCTCCAAGCCACAGTACACAGTGAAGCGTGGTGGCTCAGGTATCATTCTATGGAGATTTTTAGGCCTATTTAAGGCCTGTACATACTCCACAAGAAGAAAGAAATACATTCTCTCTCCCAGGGCTGCGAGAACAAAATGGTGTCCTTCCTGCAGCTTGTTTTTAACATATTTTAGGCAGAACCTTTTCTTGTCAGGAGTCTGACAACTGAGAGCAAAATATTGGTTCAGAACCAAAAAGATTAAACACTATGGATTGGCCAGCCCTATCGCTGGAACCTTAATCACATAGTAATCATGTAGGAGGACATCAAACATGCCATTTCTGAGGCAAAACCAAGACAAGCACAGGAACTGTGGAATGTCTTCCAATCGTCTTGGACTGGAACATCCGTTCACAGGTGCCAGAACCTGGTTGTCTCCATGCAACATAGATGTGAGTCAGTTTATACGATATTAGATTAGTGAATCCCAGGGCAGCTAAACCTTTAAGCATTTTCAGTTTACACAGTAAATGAGTTTGGAAAGAAAAACAAAGACTTTTGACCACTTCCTGTAGATTGATTCAAAAATTGAAACAAATCTCAATTACAGGAAGGACAAAAGTGAGGAAACAAAATACATTAAAGGCAAGGCAACCTGGTAATAAGCTTTTCTGAACAGAAATGCCTTTAACTGTTATGTGTGCAGCATTGCCAATGCATTTCAATGGATGGAAATAAAGTAGTAGCGCCATCACGTTTTGTAACCAGACTGCTATTTTTGAACACAACTGTACATGCTTTTAAGTGCTTTTAGTAAACTACTGACAAAATACATAGACACCCGTTTACCTTCTCTACCCGTGAGATCTTGTTGCCTTTGATAGTAGCAGCATCTAATATGAGGGGGGGTCCAAGGCCGAAGATGTCTCGGAGTAGCTGGTTGTACTGCACAGCAGAAAGGTTTCAGAGGTTAATGGAGGACAAACCGCTCAATGTTTTACACAGCAACGAGAAGGCTAAAAATATGCAGGAATAATGTTCTAAAATTACATAAAAGTACATCAAGCTGTCTTTGACAGAGACCAAAAAATAACGAGGGCTGCAAGGACACCACTAGTGAAACTTCCCACAGACTCTGGTAATCAGTAAAGTCAAAGTCAGACATTTTAGGGCAAATTAACACCTGAACAATGTGTAAGTTTAGCAGATTTACTGAATAAATCACTAATGGCCTTCAGCGGCAAATATAATCTATATTAACAAGAAACTGTAATCAAGTTGTCTTCTAAACGATCCAAACTAAAGAGTCCACTCGAAATGCTGTATTGAGTAGGAGCTTCTGATATATACAGGCTTACATTTAGCATTCTCAAACCCAGCTTCTCCATTATATTCAGCTGGACACCATAGCTTTTATTTGTGTTCTTTTGTTTGGTACCAACAAGCAGAGATCAATGCTGTCTCCTCTACCAGTTACCGTACCTGTAGATGGTGTCTAACTCCAGATTCTAGGATCTCCTTGAAGGCATCATAGATTCTTTTCCTCATCCAGCCATCGATGTAAACGCTTTCCATCCCAAATTTGATCCTCTCCTCTGTGAAATCATCATTCTGTGGGAACAAAACACAACTGTCAGGATCTAAAGAGACAGGAGGGATGCAGAGGAAACCTACTGCAACAGAAAAACCAAAGTCAAGGCTCCAGGTTGAAAATACATGACAGTTACAAACCTCTATGTAATGTAGCACTTCTCTGAAGATGGAGCGCTGTTTCCTTCTGTCGTTTTTGGCTCTGTGTTTGTTGCCATCTGTGGCTAAACTCTTCAGACATTCGCACAGACCTTCACTGTCCTCCACCTCAAACTCCTACACACAATCAGACGAGCCACATATACATTTACAGTGCCTTGCAGAAATGTATTCAAACCCCTGACATATTTCACATTTTGTCATGTTACAACCACAATGCATTTTGTTTGGGTTTTAATGTGATAAACCAACCCAACGTACTGCATTACTAAAGTAGGAGGAAAATGAGATTTGGTTTTCAAATTTTCTTTAGAAATAAAAATAAAAAGTGGAGCACATGTCTTTATTTAAACCCTCTGAATTAAGACTTTGTAGAACCACTTTTGGTTGCAATTACAGCTGCAGGTCCTTTGGGACAGTTTCCTTGTGTCTGCATGCCCATACCATGATGCTGCCACCATATATAACCAACATATATTATAACCATGCTTTAAACTTTCAAGTAATGTTTTATAACAAACCTCTGAGGCCTTCACATGACAGTTGTAGATATGCTGAGATGAAATCACACACAGGTGGATGCTATTAATTGTTTAAGTGACTTGTGAAGGCAGTCGGCGCACTGGATTTTATTTAGGGGCATCAGAGTAAAGCGGGTGAATACAAAAACACAGCAAACTGCTACAAATATTGGAAAACAATATTTTTTCTTCAACTTTACAATTATCAGCTAGGTTGTTTTGGTCGATGACATAAAATCCCAATAAAAGACTAAAGCGAAAGGTTGAAGCAGCAATAAGGCCTATGCAATGCTATATATATATATAATATATATATAATATATATATATATATATATATATATATATAATATATATATATTATATATTATATATACACACACACTATATAACTAGAACACTATAGAGTCACTATCTTCCGTCACAAAGCTAGCATTTGTATGCGTTTACCTCATCTATATCTCGCCCTAACTCCACCAGCAGAGCAATCGTCTCCCCCACTGCAATTCTGTAGTTGACGTCACTGCTCTGAAGACAGGCTTGCAGCTTCGGAAGATGCCTGCAAAGAGCACATTCAATACAAAATCAGTACTAAGTAACAATGACTCCCCGCTAATGACATTTTATCGTAACTTTGGATTCCAGTACATTAGACTAAGTCATGGGTGTCAAGTTCCAGCCATCCAGGGACGGTGTCCTTAACTTTTAGACGTCTCTCTGGTCAAGACACCCGAATCAAATAATGAGAACTCGACAGATTCAAGTTTGTTGGACGACAGACGCACCTAAAGGCTGCAGACAGTGGTTGTCAAGGACTGGAGTTTGACAATCCTGAACTAAGTCAAAAGATCACGCTTACATCAGGGAAGTTTAGACCTAAACAACTTGTCCAGCAACTGGTCATTGTTAAACAGGCTCATACATATAGTGCATGCTAGTCAGCACCAACTGTCCAGATGCTAATTTCTTCTCTTTCACTGGACTTAATCGCCGGTTTAGCCTTTGTGTATTTTCAATGGTTATGGTTTTTGTTTATGTATTAACCTCCTTTGCAGATCTTGGCTGATGTTAAAATGTGGTTTTAAAGAATTCGCCCACAATATAATCAAGATAATAAGCAATTCATAAAGACTAAACATGAGGGCAAATCACAGAGGTGGATTTTTTTTTTAATGAACATCAATAAATTCATACCTTTAGATGCCAAATAAAAGATGCAAAAAAATTTATTTTCCCCCGTATTATTTTATATTTGTTTATTAACAAAAAAAGAATTTATCCAACAAAATGCAATAAAAGATAAAATATTCATTATATTTTAGTTACATATATTTTATTTTAACTCACAGCTCCAGCAGCTCAGTGAGTTTGGAAGCAGGACAGAGGGTGACCAACAGCGACCAGGCCTGCAGGGCGGCCGTGTGGAGGCCTGGCATACCAGGCTTGGGTGAAGGCAGCGTTCCTTCTCTGTTAGGGTAGGAAGATGTGAAAACACTCTCCAGAAGAGCCAATATCTTGACCAAGTCCTGCAATAGTCCAGAAATCATATGAAAAAAATGTAGATCAAAAGTGTTGTGAAAGAAGATCGTAGATAAAAGAGCCAGGTTAGAGAAACATCAGAACCAAACATAGATTAAACCCATGTATGCTCTTTTAATCTGTTTTTTCTTAGGTTTGTTAGAGTAGTTGTGTGTAACGTCAGAAGTTACAAACAAATCTCACCTCTCCTCCTTCACCAGTGGAGACATAGCAGCACATCCCCAAGGTCATGGCACACTGACGAGGCAATGAACAAACAGAAAATAAGTCGATGGAAACCAGCTTCCTTACTGACACCCTCGACTCATTTACATAAATGTGTTTTATCTAGGATTTCCTTTTAGAGCCGCTTATCATGGCTCAGTTCCTTATAATCATAACCCTACAGACAACAAGCAATGTTTGGCTCTTTTATTGCCTAAACAGCCATTATGGTGCTTTTCTATTAAAAACCTGAAAAACAAGCAACCATCTTCATTTAAAAATAAAATCTGCTTTTCTCCCCCCCCCAGGAGTTTCTATCAGGACGATTGGCACGAGAGAGGTCAATACTCACACTTTGACGAGCTGCTATATTGGCACTATTGTCATTCAGGATGGAGGTGAGAACAGGATGAAGAGACTTAAAACCCTCCTCAGCCTCATCCCCACCTCCCAGCTGGATACACAGGAGGGTGAAAACGGTGGCGGCCGCTGCCTGCTCCGTTCCACCGCCTGCAAACATGAAGGAGACAGAAGAAATTCAAGTTTGGACCGCTGCTGCTGACAAACTAACTGGTTCACTCCCAAGAAGATGTCTAAAGTTGCATCAAACAAGGTCAGACAAAGTTTTAATAAAATGGTCAACAAATGTGGGTACATACAAACAAGACTGAAACATGACACATCATTGACACAATATGAAGGATTAACTCGCTTGTTTTCAGTACCTTTTTTAAGACTTCGTTCCAGGCAGTCGCACACAGTGAGACGCTGGCCTGTCAGGAAGTCATACAAAACCCTGGAGGAGAACGCTTGCTGCAGTGACTCCAGGGCTGCTAGACGAGTCTTTGCACTAGAACAGAGACAAACAGAGCAAGACAGAGTGAAATGAGGTACTTTCAAACTCCACAGTGCTGCGTGAGAAGACCTAAAAATAATATATTTTTAGAAATTTAGGATTTATTGTGATGTACAATATATTTATGACGACATTTAAAATCTTTTCTTCATGCTAAATTAATGTTGAAGCAGTGATTCAGACTCTGTGGCTCCTTCCAACAACAGGATAAAATTAGTGATGCACGGTGTGGGGAAAACATGACGTTACAATATTAACGTTGAATATTGTAATTAAAATATCATTCATGACCACATTTTCCTCATTCCTCGCTCTTTATTCCATCATCATAATCGCCCCCACCAGTGTGTCTGAGCACTCTGATGTTGGCTGCTACACTATGTATCACATCTAGGAATAATGAACAGTAAAAGCTCATCAAAGTGGCCAAATATAATATTATGTAGCAGAGTTTTAATGCACAGCCCTTAAAATATCATAAACCACCTAAAATCCTGCATCCAAGAAGTACTTTGTGACTGTGATTTTGCACACACTGCTATTGTGATAACTAAGATTGAACATATTATGCAGCTCTCCTCCCGTGTAACCCAACTAACCAGTTTAGCCCCAAAACAGCTGCAGCTTGGCAAGCCAGGTTAGAGTGAGGAAAGCATTTGCATAAATTCACTCATTCTTGGAAAAAAACTGTTAGAGAAAAGAGTTATTGAAGGCAAGCTTTTTGATGTAAAACAAACTACAAATATAGCTATACAACACAACAACACCGGACTCACAATATAACAGCAGGACAAAGAATGAATAGTTTTTACAGTGATTATATTGCTTTGCGCTTGACCAAAGCATTAATAATGACCAAGTACATCAACCATCCCATTTGTCTGTAAATAATTAGAACTGCTTTCATGCCAGAGTCGGATTTCTGGATTGGATCACGACAGCGTGAACCCATCGCTTGCAGTGTGAATGCGTGCCAGGCCAATGTACCAAAGCCCAAAGGAAGGATTTAATGTAATGGGAGGGCATGGAACAAAGCTCAGTATATTCAACTTACAGGATATATTGCCAAGCCCCACCACACTATTGTGCTTTCACTATTCTTACTGCTTTAGAAAAGGAAAAGTCATGTTAAAGGGCTATTAAAACCTTCACCTTCTGTCCATCAGGTTGTCTATACACTGCTTGAGTTTGTCTTCTGTTTCTTCTTGTGCCGTTTGCGCATCCACCTGCTCACCCCCTGCGTGTAACCAGAGAAACTTTTTAATATGTTGATCAAAATATAGTCCCATTATATATTCAGAAAAACTTGGAAGCTACTAATTTCCACTCCAGCAACTAACAGATTTTACCCATATTTCATGATGACAGTCATTTAATAAACCTGCTTTGTGCATCATATAATATCTGTGTCTTTGTACAGACCTGTGCCTTCTTCCAGCACAGAAGCAGTTTCACTGGCACTACTATAGTGGCTGAGAATATCAGATGTCAGCTCTTCATCACTGGCAGCAGACTCTCCCTTCATCCCATTTTTCACACCTGGAGACAAACATGCACAGAACGTGACACAACTGGAGGAGAACAGACCGCGATCTTTTTAGTAGCAAGTTGGAATAAATCAGGCTGAGAATTTGTGTGAGAATCATCCAAGAAGATGTCAGCACACATTATTGCCGTTACCAGCAGCACCGATTGTTATTTCCACATGCCGGGAGAAAATCAGGAGCTCTCCTGACAGGAAATTAGGAAACGTAACAAGCTCACTGCCAGCAGATGTTGGTACCAGGTCAGAGTAGAACAAAAGCTTATGCTTTAGGTGAGCAGCACTGGACCAAGAATAGACTTAGAACCTAGAGGAGGTTGCAGAGGAAGAGTTGATAACTTTAACAGAGAAAAAGATGTTGCTTCTTTTCTTTTGCAATAATAAACGAGATAACTCGCAGCAACATCTGAAATCTACTAAAACGACACCAAAATAAATAATTTTAAAAATCTCATCATTTTAGGTTTTCACTGACTGAAATTCTCTTGCACTACAGTTTAGACCATCAACCATTTATGTGTTTCTTACAAACACTCAACTAGCAGTGGGTCAGTTTACAGTTTGAAGGTATAACATAGGTTTGAATAGAAATGCAAAGAGAAACTAGCTGGTAACCAGAAGTCGGACCATTTTAATTTCCAGTGGCCATGATTCATCAGAAACTAAAAATCCAACCTTTTGTCCGATCAGTGAATGCAACTCAGTGAGATCCTACCAGCCCACACTCTTCTGTGCAGAAGCTATTACTGAGGGAAGACTGAACATCGGTCATTTACAGTATCAGTGATTTGTTTAACTATGAAGTCAGAGGAAGCCTCTAGAAAGGAAACTGCATGTTTTACTGAAACATGTCAACTGATCATTTCGGTTGCTACTTTTAAAACGTGGAGGAGACTTCAGCAGATAATGGAACGCTGAACACAGCTGAACAAACCTGGTCTGTTTTATCCTTTTGACACGTCCAATGAACCGTGCTGGGCCTGAAAATGTTGGTAGTGTTTCAGAAACTCTGAGTTAAGCTAAGGCTAACTGGCCACAGAATCTAGGATGTCCACATTGAAAGCTAAGGTTTTGCACACACAGCATGATTGCAATTTGCCACTAGCTGACAGTTAGTACCTCACCGTGGTTTAGGCTTTTATTAGAACCAGGGGTTTTTTGTTTCAGCACAGCTCTGCCATGCGTGGTGAAGGAAGAAGAGGCAGGCGGGCTAAGCTAACTCTCAGGTTCCTGCTGGCTCAGGACTTTCTACTGTTGGTGGGATTACTGAAGACCAGAGGGGTCATTCATCTGTTCCCTCATTTCATGTTTACACTCCAGAATGGTCATGCTGCGTTAGAGTTCATGCTGAAGTCAACTGGTACGGCGGAAGGGATCCAGAGGTCACTCATGCTGCAGGAATGCAAAGCAGTTTTTATTTTAAACATCAGCTGATGTGATTCTGTTTTATGATCACTTTACAATTAAATCCAAAAAAAAAAAAAAAACACAAACGTGGCAGAAATGTACCAATTCAGCAACATTTTCTCTTATATTATTGAGCATTTTCATCCTGCATACATGAGGATGTGTAACCTGAATAAGTCAGGGGAAAGTTCAGCTATTTAAGCCTGAGCTGACCCAGTTTTAGATTCATTGTTGCCTGATGTCTATTACCTAAACCCGAGGATAGGTTTTCTGCAGCCTTATTATTAGAAATGGACTTCTCTGGATGCGGCGCCTGTGGCGTAGGGGAGCTGGTGACGCGTCGACGCGGCCATCCTGGGTTCGCCAGGGCCGGTTCGCATGTGTTCCCCCTATTCCTGTCTGCATACTTTCAGAAAATGCTGGAAAATAAAGGCCACTAGTTCTACAAAAAATTGACTTCTTTAAGGACCTAATGGAATGCAAATGAAAATAAATTAGTAAAATTGTTATACTTTATATTTGGGTATGTTTAACAGCCTAGCACGAGCACGCAGCCCCTTATCGCCCTGTGGCCTAATACTGCAATCTAAGTTTTAAAACATTCATAGTTTCATGTTGACACACTTAAAAAAATGTGTTATGTCACCGTAACATGTTATGGTATTAAACAGAGCAGGCCAGCCTTTGTTGCCTTTCAGGTTCATCAGCACCATTCTACTTTCCTTTCTTTCCTTTTTGATAAAGCTTATAGTTAGAGTGGCTTAGGTTATCCTGAGCTATCTCTGTAGTTATGCTGCTATAGACTTAGGCTGCTGGAGGACATAATAACCACTTTCACCCTCTTCGCTACTTTCTCACACTATTCTCCAATTTTTTTGGCATTATTTGCTGTTATCTCAGCTTTTTAACTTTGTTCTCTCTCTTTTCTCTTCCTAGAAGCTAACACCCTTGGCCTGACTCTGTGTCTACCTGTAACCCTTTCTGGAGAGGGGCATCGTCCACGATCCTTCTGCTGGCAACAACTTTATCCTCACCCACTCTAGACCGATGATCCACACTGGGCCCTGTCTTTTCAGTGTTTAACCCTTTTCCTTCTCTCCTAGACATGGCTACTGACTGAGCCTTTTGACTGGTAACTAACTCCTATGTGCTCTCTTTCAGACTCTAAACTTGAAACCTGGCTCAGAGTTTATCTGTTTCCTTTCTTTCGAGGTTGAAACGACTAAAGGAGCTACATCCATTAACATTTTTATTTTTCCTTCCCATAGAAAGTACTCCTGGATCAGTGTCTTCTTTGTTCTCTTTGTGTCTCTGCCTCTGTTTCTCTCTAACCCCCCAGTCGGGTCGTGGCAGATTGGGGCCCTCACACTGAGCCTGGTTCTGGATTCTTGATGAGGTTTCTTCCTTGTTAAAAGGGAGTTTTTCCTCTCCGCACTGTCGCTACATGCATGCTCAGTATGAGGGATTGCTGCAAAGTCAACACCAGTGACTGTCCACTGTCTCTACATGCTCATCCGGAGGAAGTTAATTGCTGCAAGTTCACTGACTGGATGCAATCTGCTGGGTTTTCCTTAGATAGAAAAACACGCTTTTCGCAATTTGAATAAAAATAACTGAATCTGGCTCTGCACTGTTCAATGATTAGGATTAATTGGAATGTATGTACCTGACTTTTGTGAAGTGCCTTGAGACGACATGTGTTGTGAATTGGCGGTATATAAATAAAACTGAATTGAATTGAAATTAAAGGCAAAGATCTGAGCCAGCCCAGCTACTACTACACAGTGATGTGAAAACAATGCTAACTGGTTACTAGCCTGAGAAAATCGCCTCCTGTCATTGTTAAATAGCAGCCTCTCAAAATATCCTCGTTTTATACAACATTTAATCTGGCAAACAATCACGGATTTCTTGATGGTTTGCAGGTCACATGTATATTACAGCATTAATAAGTGCACAACCACAACAAGGATTTTACAGCTAAATGCTCAGTCATTATATATGTATACCCCACTAAAAGACTGAAACTAAAACTAGTATTAACCAGCAGGTGGTTTCAGACAGTTTATATTTCTGTAACTGGTATCCTCAACCAATAACCCCCCCCACTCAGATCATTCTAACAGGTCATCACTAGAATAAAGGTGACCACTTCTCTGGCCCACAAACACTTCTTCCCAGAAGTGATGATTGTGGATAAAAATTAGAATTGTGTTGATTTTATTCGATACTCAGATTACGTTTTTTTTAATGATTGTTTAATCAGTTGTAAATGTAGGATTATATCTAATAAAGAAACACTTAAAGTAATTATTTAGTGCTCGTTAACATTCTCTGGAAAAATTCTAAACTGGAAACGAACAAAACCCATTAATGTATCGAAAGAAAAACCATCAGCAAACTTCTTCTCATTTTCATAACTAATAAAGAAACTGTGCCGTCTAGAGCGGAACGTTTCGTAATGACAGCACCTTGACTAATACCCGTTATGGTGATGCTGCCGTTCACCATATCTTTCTGCCGTCCTTACTCGCACTGAATTTCCAAAAACGTCCTAAGCAAGATTGTGTTCTTTTTGTGAATCCAAATAGGACAAGACATTTTATCTATTGCACCGCCCTACTTCCCCCTCTTTAAAGAAGAATAACCCTCCCTCAGCTCCCATCATTACTTCTAGCCAGGTCGTATGGCAGCTGACTGATCATGTACTTCAAAAAATGGCACAATGTTAGAAGTCAGGTCAGGTGGGGTGAAGAATTTAAATGATCTCTGTGCACGTTAGCATTTCAGTTGCTGTTAGGTTTACTGCAGCCACCTTAATGAGGTCCAGGAGCTTCTGGACAGGGTTTGAGCTCAACGGGGATCTGATGTGAAGAATCAGTTACCTTTCAATGATCCTTTAGTTGTAAGCTGCAGCTGGAGAACCTCCTGACGCAGAGAGCCTAATGGAGTTGGGAGAGCATGGGCAAACGAACCAAAGAGATGTTTGACATACAACGTATGAAGATGATGGGCGGAAAAATAAATGAAGGGGGAAAAAGGGAAAATGAGGGATTGCCGTGATGGAGAGAAAAACATCACAAGTGAGCTTCATTTAATCACTAAACTCTGTGTTACATATAAAGACCAGTGCCTCAATACTCAATGACCTTGCAGCAGCACCATATTTAATGAGTCCGTAGATGCAAGCGTTGTGACCTTCCCTTCTGTAATTCCTCTAGCAGATTTTGTGTGTACAGATGCATGCTTCCCAAGCATTGGTACAACATTAGGCCTGAGCAGGTTGTAACAGGAACATGTAAGATCCACATCATTGTCGTAAAACCTGTTAGCGGCGTAGCTATTTATGACCGCACGTGTCGCATGCCTTTTCGGCTCTCAGGACACTGAAAACTAACTGTACAACCAGCTGTGCGTGATTTAAGTAGCATGATATCACTGCTGCTAAAAATAACATAAGTTCACCGTAACCCTACATGTGTTCGTTTCCTCATGCAGAAGTACACCATGTTAATAGTGTAAAAATCTAATCAGAAAGATGCACCCCCCTTTGGTTGGGAATTATGTTCAAATGCATCTAGCCGCGTAATGAGTGTTAGTGTAATACCAAATTAATTCGGCCCCAATTTTAAAGACATAAATCCAAGTTTCAATATTGTCATTGGAAAGAATGGTTATAATTTACCAAGACAAAAACTACTGGAGAATATTTTCAATAAAGATCCACAAAATCAGAAACTGAACACCTATCTTTTCCCCCCAATCATTCGGAAACCTTAAGGTAAGGGTCCGCCTTATGGTAAAACACACAGAGAATGTAATGTTATGGCTACGAAAAGTCTTAAAAACAGCTAAAGACGTAACTCCGCTACCAGGTTGTGTTTGTCAAACTGGATTTGCAAAATCCTGTTTGACCACAGAGCTGTGTAACACCAACTGCTTTCTCTTCCTCTCACATGCGGTGTGACATTGTGTCTGGTGAGAGTATAAATAATACTTGTTCATAACAGAAAGGTTTCTAAAGGCTTGAACACAGCTGTTATTTATTTTTAAATGATCTTGTGGGAAAACTTCAATATATTACATGGTGTTCTACAGGGAGCCACTTCTTATGAAGTCAATGTGTTGCAGTTAGTGATGCACCGATCAGATTTTTCCAGACCGATACGGTTTTTTTGGTTTCTTTAAAGGTCTGTATACCAATTTCAACCAATTTAATTTTTTTTTAGGACTAGAGCACATTGAAGAAAAGCCTGTGCTGGGTGTGCTTTTTAAGCTAACCTTGATGCGATTTTTATTAAAGATTTCTTTAATATATTTGCTCCCACTGATCACCAATAGGAGCCAACTGAGGAAGAAATTGGCCGATAAGATTCTCTGGGGGATTTTTTTTGTGCATCTGTAGTTAATTGTAGTTTTGTCTTAGTTGTTCAGGCAGTTCTGTCCAATATGGAGCATTTTACTGTATGTTTAGATTAAACGTAGTGTTGTATTTTTAATCTACTTATTTAGAGTTCTTACATAGAAATCGGTATTATCAGCTTAGAGTTTAAAAAAATGATGAGCCGTATGTTAGTTAGGATAAACTAAATATACAGCCTTCATCAAATTGTAAATATGCTAATGTTTACTCAAAAGTTCTTACTTATATGCTAAAATGGAGAGGTTGGCCAAACACCGCACATAAAGCTTAATAAAACCATTACAAGTCATTATAAATGGTAAAATTATGTGAAAATGCAATGGTTGCTGAAAGTCCTTATAAAGGGCACAGCATTTAATGTTGCACCAGACTGGGCTTCAAGAATGTAGACTGCATTCATCTGAACAACAGCACTGAAGTCAGGGGAGCAACAGGCTGCTGTCGCCACATGGCCAGCCTCAGTGTTACTACAGCTACGACCGAGATGCCAAACCTGGGTTTAGTACCTTGTTATGCTTCCTGATTTCTGTTTTATCTTGTGTGTATAAAGCTGGATGAGGATGGGGGGTGTCCATCCCCGCTACTGTTACTCACCCGGCTTACTGGAGCCACGTTTCCCCTTTTTACTCCGCGGCATGTCGAGCAGATCCTCCGGGTCACAACAAAGCTAGCTGAGGTAGCAGCGGCGGTTAGCCTCCTTCAAGTCCGCTTGTTTAACAGCTGCAGAAATAGGGGACACGACTGTGTAAACTTTCCCCGCTGTCTAAACTTCTGTTTATGAGTCAAAGGCCAATAAAACGTCACCTCTTTCACTCCTGTGCTGACACTTCGCTTAGCGTCCGCGACGAGAACCAACAACCACGTTTTGCAACTCTGCTGTCTTCAATCCCGGAAAAAAGAACTGTCCAGAGCGGGATAGCTCCCACTGTTTGTCGGTGTCCTCTATGTATTATCTGTGATTGTCCCCGGGTAATCTATATCTAACGCCAGGTTGAGATGGTAAATATTTCTCGAAATGTTTTGGACGGAGTTTGGAGCACGCTGCTGTCGCCAGGTCCACCATCTTCCCCACAATAACTACAGAACCCACCGGCTACCGGGGTTGCCAGGTTGGTTGGTCCTGTTGATATTCCCTGTTTCCGGATAGGTCCGACCAGATCTTTTACAATTGTAGTATATATCTATATATATTTACATATATATAAATATATACTTATAAACACTCTCTACAAATCTGGATCTATATATATATATATATATATATAGAGAGAGAGAGAGAGGGAGAGATACAGATATATATAATCTAGCAAAACGAGAAATTTAGAGAAAAATCTTTAGTGAGGACCCTGTGAATATCTTCTTGGATATTTGCAGAACGTAACAAAAGCTGTAAATCATTTCCTAAATTTGCCCATTTTGTTTTCATTAATTTCCTGATTTAGAAACAAAATAAATATTTAGAGGCAAATACAAAAGCAAACATTTTATTTATTTAAAAGATACCTTCCACTTTAAAATGTTTAAAAAGTTGGGCATTACATGAAAGCCCATGTACCTCACATTGTAGTACAACCTCAAAGTTTTAAGTCAGTAGTACATTTCATGTAGTAATTAAGAAGCCCTATGCCAAAAGAGAAGGCTCTTAAACAAATAAAACAAAACTGAATCAGCTTAATGTAAACAATTTGGGATTTAATTTGTTTATTACAATCCTTCAGGTAAGGATTAAGATTTATGTAGCGATAGTGTCAAAACAAACAAACTACATCATCACGTCATCATAAACGACAAACTCTGTCATGTTTGTTTATAACTATACTGTAAATGGAAATGTGTGTCAGTGGCATTAAGACGGCATTAGAAGACAAACACGTGTGCAAAACTGTGATGTATTCTTTTTTATTTTTACAAAATACTAGTTTTTTGTTAAAAGTCACACACAGGGTCACTTGTAGGGCTCTGTGTCAATTTGTATCAACATTTGTCTCCTTTCATTTTGTACCCTCATATTTCAGCCGATGTGGATCCGTTTTTTTCTTTGTCGTTAATCATTTTCATAATTATGGGGATAGATGATCATAGGAAAAAATGAAATTGTGAGGGGCGAAAAGACTATTGTCCAATTTGTTGGTGCAACAACTTGGCAAATAAAATGTGTTGTGAGTTTTAATTGTAGTCACATAAACTGTGCGAACATCATCAGTGCTACATGTCCTCTCATCTGTCACCTGCTTTTTCTTCCCAACACAGCCACCCACAGGTTTAACTATGTTATTATTGCACACTGATCACATTTACAGTGCTAATATAAGACGTTACATTTCTTTCACACTTATTTAAAAGTATTTCTAAATCCTAAATTGGTCTTGTATTGGCGGAGATAAACAGCAGGAGGTAACAGCAGTAAATGAGACCATGACAGAATGATCCGGTGTGTTGCTCCTATCCAGAGTAGTAGTTTGTGGAAACAAAGGGCATCTTGCTGACTATTGCCGAGACTGTTTTCTTTCTGACTTCAACCTGGATGGCTGCTCCGTTCTTGGCGAATGCTGCATCCACGTAACCCATGGCGATGTTCTTTTTCAGGCAGGGAGAGGGGCAGCCACTGGTCACTTCCCCTATTTAGACGAAAGAAGTCAGTGAAAATAAGTCAACTCTATGTGACGACCAGTCTGACGTTAGCTGAGAAAACCCTCCTGCTCCAGATCACGAATTCTTGTTCATTTATTCGTGAAGTAGCAAATATTTAAATTCAAATATGGATATCAAAATGGCATACTAATAAAAAACGAGATGTTCTATATGATTTTAAATTAGATTGTACATTTTGTGAAGAAATAAGGTTATGGTTATTTCAAGGATTTTGGTGACCCCTAGAGGTCATATTATATAAGACAGTTGGGACCACAAATAGACAAGATCTTTCAAATATTTATGATTTTGACAATATAGAAAAATGGAATTGTATTACTTTTTTGATGATTCTTTTCACATGATTTTACTCTGAATTTGAAATTCAGAAGTGCCAAAGCGCTCATTTCCCCACCCCTCACACCACTTTAGCTCCCTCACCTATGACTTGTCCATCAGGGCTGAGGATAGGGGTGTGCTGTCTCACTGGGGGACCAGTGGACACCAGTCCAACTCTTCTTCTGGCTGTCTTGGCTTTGATTTGAGGTACAATGATATTAGCGCCGGGGAAATCCTTCGTCTGACGCCTGCGCTTCCCTGTGAGTGAGAAGTAAAACCAATGGAGCCTTTATAAAATGTTTTATTAAGCAGGTTTCTGTTACAGAAGAAAGATAGGTATCATCAAGAAATAAAAACCATCCAAAAAGATAGAGGGGAAAGAGCATTACTTGCTGCCTCACCCAGGCCGATGTGAAAGAGCCACTCACATATGCATGTCTATGTAGATCAAGTGCCTATATAGATTACAGTTTAAATATGCATGTTCTCAACAGCTAAGAGTAAACTGTTACGAGAATTAAAACCGAACCTATCGTCCAAACGAGACTGGCTTCTACAGGCGTGGTGGTCTCATCTATGTCGTTGCCGTAGAGACAAAGTCCTGCCTCCAGCCGAAGACTGTCTCTGGCTCCCAGACCGGCCAGCTTCACCTCACTGTTGCTAAGCAGCTTCTCTGCCAGCTCAACCACTCTTAGTCGAGGAACAGAAATCTGGGAAACACAGAAAGATAAAGGAGTAACTTTAGATAAAGATTTTTAGCAGGAAAACCCAAAATTAAATCATCTCTTTCTCAGTCCTACCCACATCTACAAACTCTGGATGAGCTGCAGGGATGCCCAGCTCAGGTGGGTAACTTAGCAAAAGAACTATGACTTGGGCACTCTGTAGATATCATGGGGACACAGCAAACATGTGCAAGAACGTGCTCTGGTCAAATAAGACCACAATTAAAATTTTTGGTCTTCATGCAAGGCACGCTCAGCACTTCACTTTAAATACGTCATCTCCATTTAAACACATGGTGGTGGCAGCTATCATAGGTGGCGAGGGATGCTTTTTTAGGCGGGACAGGCGTAAGGCTGCTCCGGCAGTAGAGTTTGGTAAAGATAGATGGAGTCTGCAGTCCACACCGTAGGATGAAGTACGAAAAACACAAAAGCTGTTTACATTGATGTGGGCTGCAATAGAACTTAGACTGTGGGTTCATGGGTCCAACCCCTCCGATCTGCGATTATTCACCCTCACAGATCTGTTGCGATATGCAGCCCAAGTTGCGAGCTGACACATCACAACACTATGGAGGTGTTTTTTTTACCCAAAATTGCTCTTTGGTCTTCCCCCAGAGGAGTTTGAGAAACTCGGTCTCCTTTAGTGTTGCAACTGTATGCAAAAGGTTTGCTCTACGAAGAGTTTAAGTCCTATTTCGAAGGTCTTGTTGTGATGGGGGAGGGTGGGTTTACGCGTGTCCAAAATTTTCTCCTACGTCAATTTGCTGGATCTGATTTTGTCTATAGTGTCTCGCAATTCAATTGACTACACAGTACAATATTGTCTAAATAAATTAACAAATTAAATCTGATTTTTGAGGGAAACCCCCCCGAACTCCCCCCCCGGTAGCCTATTTCGCAAAAGGAAAAAGATGATGTGGGACAAGAATATTCAGTCTGCCTATACAGGTACAGGGCAGGTGAGAAGAACCAAGTACTTGCAGCTGTCACTGCCAGGCACGAAATGGATAGCACTAATAGGTTGGATTATCCTTGCAATATATCGCATTCCTAATATGAGACAGTAATTGACTAATGTCTGAATAAATATGACTAAAGATGTGAACAATTTGTAAATCCAGGGGGTATTGAATATCTGTTGCTGGCAAGAGGGGCAAATGTGCGTAGTGTTGTCTCCTCGAGACCCATGGGTCAAAATGCACATAGTGAGATCCACTGCTTTTGTTCTAGATAGACAAAAACTTAATCAACCCAAGTCGGGATACATAGCCTTTTTGACTAGAGGTGGACACATTTTTTATAATGATTTTGTTCCCACATTCACTCGCAGTTCACCCTGTGGAGAACGGTCTGGGGTGGAAGGTACTGAGAAAATATATCCCCAACGCAAAATAAACCGAGAAGATATGAACAACTACATTTGTCCAGGTGTGAATGCCCTACCTCCACCGCCCCCTCGTTCCAGTGTTAATCCACAGCGGTCACGCCTACTTGCCAGGAATACCAACCAGAACCGAGGTGACTAGTGTTAGGTGGTGGGTGGTCATGTAAAGGGATCAAGCTTACTGAGGTTCTCCACTTCAGACCCTTCCGAAGCACCTGAAAGCTCCATGGGTGAGTGTTACCGTGTATGACACAAAAATGTGGCTGTGCGGAAAATCTTTTGGCAGGGACTCTGCACAAAGGAGGAAGACCGCTGTTACTTGTTATCCACTGCAAAGTGAAAAAGATTGTACTACGTCTTCATCGTACATTATGGGAGGTGAATTCACTCGATGCCTAAATTACATATTTAAGCGAGGATACGCGCTTGTGTGAGGACCTGTTGATCAAGATCAACAATTGAATGCCCATGAAAGAGCGCAGGGATGTTATTCTTATTGTAAAGTCAAATGGGGAAAAAAGAGGGAGACGGTAGGAGAGCGAATGAACGAGTGAAGACCACAAGGTTTCAACTGCTGGTTTTAGTACTGCTTTTGCATCTAAATCAAGTTTTATAGTTGGCTTTTTGTGGTCATTCAATGGAATGTCTGCCAGGTCTGGTCGCAATTCGCGATACCCCTGTGCAGTGTCTGCGTTTAATGCTTCTTCGTTTTCGCTTTCCTCAGCCTGGCCGATATGTTAGCCGTAATTGATGGCAAACTACTAGGTTCGTGAAGTAAGGCACGTGAAGGAGTCTACGAGCTATATTGATGGGAGGAGCAGCATTAAAATCCGAGGCGGTGTTTCTTCCCGAAAGGCTGGAGGGACCTTACGATCTCTGCTCTGCTGCAATATATGTGTGGTACGGACGTGGTGCGTGCCGCCTTAGTAATCAGTAGTTATGTGATCCGGGAGTATTCCTTTGGTCGGGGTTGCCAGGCAGCAGGCGTTTCTGATGGAGGAACTACGGTAGGGAGAAGGGTGAGGATAAAATACCACTTTGTACCGGTGAAATCTTGAGTGTCCCGATATAGGGGGGGGTAGGGGGTCAGTCAATGCGTGATAGGGGAGAGATCGGACACGTGCCAGGGAGTCATGCATACTGGCTAGGGCAAGAAAGATGGAAGGTGGAGAACACAAAATAAAATCACCTGAGTGGAGGTGAGGAGAAAAGGAGTAGAAGGATGAGAGGGCGAGGACCTGAAGATAAATGTACGAATTTACTGTACATTGAGGATTATATGCATTCTCTATATAAACATGCTATTCCTAGACATAAAATCATCCAATCATGGAGCTTACAGATTTATCTTCTTATGTGTATAGGATTATCAATCTCATAATACAGAGAGAAATAAAAGTCAAACTTTATCCTGTATATATTTTATCAGGAATTACAGTTCAAAGAATGTAATGTTATCTGGTTGATTTAAATTCTTAGTTAATCACATGGGTAAAGATGAGTAAACACTCGTAAGCTAAATAAATGGCATCTTTACCAGTATGCAGTCAAACAAATGATGAATTACATCTAAAAGGTTTTTAGAACTTTCTTAATGCATCGTTCTCATGTATCTTGCAGAAGAAAGGCACGTGGAAAGCAGCTACAGATCCTTAATGATTGTTCATCTTGTAGTAAGGACACAGATTAGCAAGGGGAGAACAGGTAACCGGTAATCGTCCATCTACCTGGTTGTCCTTCAGCTCTGTGATATCTGCAACCACCAGAGACTCCATGAACTTTACCCGGTCTTTGCCATGGATTTTGGTCTGACAGAAGAAACAAAGGGAAACAGATACATGGGGGTTAAATGAATCAAAAGAACCAGTTTTCTGGAGGTTTGAGTCGTATAAAGCCACGTGCCTCGTGCGTTTTCACCTTGCCTCACCTGCAGCATGTGGCTGACATCAAAGATGGAGCAGTGCTCTCTGGTGTGCATGTGTGAAGCGATGTGACTGTCTTTGTACTGGACAGGCATACTCCAGCCTGCAAACTCCACCATCTTGCCGCCATGGTTCCTGTGGAAGTCAAACAGTGGCGTTTTCTTCAAGGCAGCCTGGGGAAAGGAGTGGGAGGGGGGTTAACAGAAACATGGTGACTACGAGAGGGACAATAGAAAAATAGAATGTTGCAAAATACTAACACAAAGTAGCATATAATTGTGAATTTGAAGGGAACTTGCCGTTACTTTTTAATACATTTACAAGTATTTATCTGAAAAGTGTGGTGTGTATTTGTATTCAGCTCCCCTGAGCTACCCTGAGCTGAAAGTGCAAGTGGTTTGGGGTATGTTTGCACCAGCTTTCAAATTTCAAGTCAGCCTCTAACACAGGGGTGTCCAAAGTGTTGCCTGGTGGCCATTTTCAGCCCATGTCTGCTATTAAAGAATGATACAGATTTTGCTCACAAGGACAGGTGGCTGATGCAGATGAAGACTTTTTATTTTTTAATGAGGACAAAATTATTCCTGATAAATTAAAATCTTCATACAAAGAAAAATGTTAGGTTTAACACAAAGTGTTCATCTTTCAGTAACCATGCTTTTCATTTATTTAAGTAAGTAGGTCCACACCTATGTAGTGACTTTTATTCAGAAGTAAACTTTGTTGCATCCAAATCTGCTTTTAAATTATTAATTAATACAACAAGCAATTCCAAAGAAAAAGCGACACAAAGTCTCTTCTTATTGCTGAGAATTGACACATTTTTGTATTTTTTTCAGTTGAGCCCAGAAGAATTTGCAAACTGGTTTCCTTTCTTTTAATAAGCAAAAAAATGCAAAACCGTTTTTAAGTTTTGGCTCTACATTTACACATACTTTAACTACAAAAATTCTGAGTGCTTGATTTGTTTAATTAAAATATTGCATGCTTAGCTTATTGTTGAGCAGATACAAATCAAAAGATGATCTTTAGTGATCTTAGTTTTATTAGTTAGTTTTAAGTATTACATTTCTTTGGCACACAAGTACTTCCAACTTGACAATTTTGGCCTACGTGACAAAAACTTTGGACACCCCTGATCTAGCAGGTTTCCTCCCTGGGTTGTCCTGCATTTGGCTCTATCCATCCTCCCATCAAGTGACTAGCTTTCCTGTCTTTGCTTAAGAAAAGCATCCCCACAGCATGATGCTGCCACCACTTTGGCAGGATTTTGTTATTTCAGCCTTATCTGACCAGAGCACCTTCTTCCACATCTGTTGCTGTTTGCCATACAAGACTTGTGGTAAACTTTATATTAGACTTCTCATGGTTTTCTTTCAAGAATGGCTTATTTTTTGCGACAATTCCATAAAGGTCAGAGTTGTGGAGAGTATGACTAAGAATTGTACTGTTGACAGATTTTCCTACTTGAGCTCTGCATGTCTGTAGCTCCTCTAGAATTTCCATGGGCCTCTTGGCTTCTTCTATGATTAATGCTCTTTACCCTGCCTGTCAGTTTAGGAGGAGGGCCATATCTTGATAGGTTTGCAGTTTTTTCAGATAACAGACTGAACAGAGCCCTGTAAAAAGCTTTGGATATTGTATGCTAATCTAACCCTGCCTCTCATTAACTTTCTCCATGACCTATCTGCTGTGTTCATTGGTCTTCGTGATGCTCTTTGTTCACTAATGTTCTCCAACAAACCTCTGAGGCCTTCACAGAACAGCTGGATCTGAGCCTAAATGAAACCCATCTGGACTTTTAATTACATTGAATTTAATTTAGGGTCATCAGAGTCAAAAGAGCTAAATACAAATGCACAAAACACTTTACAAACTTGTTAAAAAAATAAGGTATATACATGTGTCCTTCCATTCACAATTATATGCTACTTGGTATTGTGCTATTATATATTATACCAACAAAAAAACAAGTAACTAATTCTTTTACTATAAAATGTACCCAAGCCTGGATTGAGGAGTTTGTTTTGCAAGGAAATAGAACCCTAAGTGAAAGTTAAAATTCGCTTCACAAAACAGCATCATTGAGATATTATGTGTAAAAAAAAACAACACACAACTCTGATACATAAACAGCTCTACTGATAGCCTTGCTTCTGTCACAATCCCATCTTTTTTTTTCGTTGACCTTTGAACCGGCTGGCCAAGCACGCTCTGATTACACCAAAGAGGCTGTCACTCTGCTGGGACCCATGAACATTATGTCTGCGTGAACAGGTTGCTGTTGGAAAGCATGCAGCAAGGCAGACACAGCAAGATTTATCCTTACATGTTTCTGAGGAAATCCTAGCATGATCTAAACAAGGTGAACTCAAATGTCAACACACTCCACTGTGTTTTGGCACATTCTCAGTTATTGTTAGATATTTCTGATCACATTTAGTCAGGTTCATTGTGTGGATCAGGGCATTTAAGTCTGACTGTAGGTGAAAGGGTTCATTTGAATTTGAGCAAGATACAACCGATAGGTTCAAAGTGCCTGCACTGATTCAGAAGTGTCACTCTTTCCCTTTTTATTTATCATTCTTCATTCACATGTTGCATAATAAATATTTGGAATCTCTGTCATTAAGGCCCCAAACAATGTTGACTCACAGATGAAAAAGAGCATAGAAAATGAAAAATCTAGAACTTAAAACTCAAAGATTTGTAGTCAAAGCATAAACATTTAAAATTTTTCCACAAAATGGGTTTCAGATTGCATTTAAATAAAAAGTGTTACCTTCATTGACTAGTTTGGAAGTGTTAAAGGTAAGATCTTCTGCAAATTAAAGCACGAAACAGCCACTGCTCATAGTCATAATCTTCTAGTCAGATGACTGAGGCTTGTCGAGCAATGGTTACCTCTGCACTGAAATCCCGCCTGTCCTGCTGTCTTTTCCCCGCACATCCAACAGCCGTGACTCGCAGCAAACACTCCCTGGAAGCCCGCAGCCCGAGTCCCGAGCCCCCCACCGTAACCGTCAACCGAGCCCACATCCTGCAGCCTGATCCCCGCAGAAGTGTTTCACTAAGACCCGCTCGCTGCTCCAGCCGTGTTAGCACTTCCGCTGTGCTTCCAAATTGTTTGAACTCAACCAAGTGGGATTCCTGCTTTCCTGGCAAAAACACATGAAGCGTAGTTAACTATTAAGGAAGGAGCAAAGACTTGTGGGAAACGTAGTTAAATAAATTAACTAGTTTGATTGAGATCAGCGTTTTAAAGTTAAGAGATGGGATTAGGATGCTTTAGTCATGTCCAAACGTAACCAGTTAAAGTATAATAGGAAGCCAGATCATATTGTCATAGCAACAAGAGAAAAGACACAATAAAACCGAAGGGATTTAGATTTTTTTTTATGTCTAACATCACATCATCCAACATAAACGATTTAATATAAATGTCTTTTTGTCCCCTGACGTCTCACTGGACGCTGCTTCATCGTTTCAACATGACAAATACTGGGCCTCTCTAAAAAATTGTATTCCCCTATTGAACTTTAAAATGTTTTTTCACATTACATCCACAAACTTTGGTATATTTTAATAGAATTTTATGTAATACACACAATTAGAGTATAGATGTGAGGTGGAAGGAAAATGATACTTGCTCACAAATCTGAAAATAGCTATCAGATTGGATGGAGAGCATCTGTGAGCATCAATTTATTGCTACAGATACACAATTCTGGACTTTGACTGGGCCATTCTAAAACATGGATGTGCTCTGATTCCATCCCACCAGTTTCAATGTCCCTGCTGAAGAAAATTGCCCTCACAATGTGGTGTGGGTGCAACATGACCTTGGTCCATTTAGCCTGATGTGTAGAGTTAGTTTTACACTTCACATGACTTTTTGCATGGAGCCCTAAAAGTAAAATTCTGGTCCTAAAGGACAAATAGGACTTACAGCTTTCTGTCAATGCCTTTTGTCTTGCCATGCTTTGGTAGGATTGCTGTTGTGCCATCTGTTTTCCATTTTTTGATCAGATGATGGACTGAACCGTACTCTATGAGATGTTCAAAGATCATTTAAAAACCTAACCTTGTTTTAAACATCTCCACAGCTTCAGTCCTGAAATTTTACTAAAAATGTCTGGTCAATAGAATTTATGAGATAAAGGAACCAAAATATTACCCAACATAAACGTCTTTATCAACAGATCGAATGGCTCTTGTTGAAATACCTTTCTCTTGATGATGAATGTTTGTACAGAATTCAAGTCTTTCAGATGTTTCTAAAACTAAAAACTGCAGTTTGGCTAAAAACATTATTTTATTCCATAACAAACTGCTGCAAATGACAGAAAATGATGATGATGTCTTTGCAAGTTCAGACTTTTTTGCATGTATTTGGAAACTATTTAACCAGTTTCACAAATAGTTAAAATGTTCAGAGAAACAAATCCTGAAAAAATCAGAAAAGAATAATTTTACAGTAATTCGTTTGTTGATGAGTTTGTTTGTTCAAGCCCCAGATATGCTTTCTTCAGTCAAAGTAGCCCACCTGATATGTGAATGTGTCCTAGTGTCTGTGTGTGTGTGTGTGTGTGTGTTTATCCCAGTGTGGTCCATCATGCCTTCCACCCAGGTCACTGAGTCATCCTTTTGACCAGAGGAACTAATAATAATCTCATGTCTCTGGTGCTATTTTGGGCTGGGAGGGCCTGCAAAGCTGAGCATGTGCATGTTTGAGGGAGAGCACTAAGGCAGAGAGACCTTCGTCTATTTGTTCGTACCTCTTTCCTTACGTCTCTTAGAGGCCGGCTTTGATGAGCTAAATCTGAAGATTCAGGCGCAAACACGGTTTGCCCTCCGAGGACCTGGCTCTTGAGCGTCCTGCAACTGCTTTGTAACTTTTGGCAATTTGTACCCAGAAGCAACAGGTGTTCTTTTTCGTTTCTTCCTATATGTGAAGGATTAAAGAGGACCAAATTTAACCATATGGACTAAATGGATTCAGTTGATGTGACCCCTGGAGAGCGGGTGTTGACTTCAAATTCATGTTCTGGCATTTTGCTGTCAGCATGTGAGAAGTGAACCAGAAGACTAGAAGACCACAACCAGCAAACTCATAAACTCAAACAGGATTTTCTTTACTAGTGCAATAAGGTAGGTGAACTGAGAGTAAAGCATATCTGCTCTGTTCAGTCTCTTTATTGTCAGACAGGTGGCTAAGTGTTACATCAGACTAATTCACAGAGTAACTGTGCCCTAATTTATTCTGTCATTCATTTATTTGTCATGAGCACTTTCTGTCCTTTGATCCTTGATTTAAATTCCAGCAGCATCATGCCTCCATAAGTTTTGATAAGCAGTCTGATACCTAAGATATCCACGTTTGTTGTCGTCAAACAAACTGAAATGATCTGTTCTTTTCTTTGATGTACAATAATACATTCTAACTGACCTGTTTCTTCATCTTGATATCACAATCAACTATTTCACGTTTTTTCACATTACGAAGACACATTTCATTGTGTCTTTTTGTAGTGTGATATGTAGAACACAAAACAAAACAAATGGGGCATAAGTATGAAATGGAAAGAAAATTATAAGTAGTTCTTAACAATTTTTCCTAATCAAAAAACTATGTAACTCCGATACACCTAAATGAAAGTTCAGTGCAATCCATTGCCTTCAGAAGTCCAGCTGTTCTGTGAAGGCCTCAGAGGCTTGTTAGAGAACCAGCATCATGAACACCAATGGAAGCGATACGGCACAACTGCAAACCCACCAAGACATCGCCATCCATCTGGGCAACCAACAAACTGGGCAGGAAGAGCATTAATCAGAGAAATAGCCAAGAGGCTTATTGTAGCACTGGAGGAGCGGAAAAGGTTGATAACTCAGGTGGAAGAATCTGTTGACAGGACAACTCTCAGTGGAGCACTCCACTAATCTGGCATTTATAGAAGAGTGGCAATTATGGGAAATCCAGGAGCCTGGCGACTGCCAAAGACCTGAGAATGTGGACAGATATTCACCTTCCTGCAGAAAAACAACGTTAACATACAGCCAAAGCTGTACTTGGAAGGTTTAAATCAGGGTATCTTTATTTGTTATGATAGAACAGTGAATGTCCTGGTCTACATCCAACTGAGAACTTTCTATTTAGGGGTTTCAGGGTAAAGGGGGCCATTTAGACAAGATGTTTCAGCGTTTTATTTGAAGAAAGTTCTCTTTTCAATGCTTCACTTTTTTACCTTGGGTTTGTCAAACCGTTTACCAAGGATGGTTGAAGTTGTTACATGCACTGTGAAGTCCTCCGACTGCCATGGTGAGGAAGAAAAGACAATGATTTTAACTTTTTACTTACTTAATGTCAAATTTGTTTGCGAGCTTCATTAAAGGGGCAAGTTAATAGTCCCCTCCGCCATGGTTCAAACCCACAGTTCCCCCTGGTGTATGACATGCTCTGTGATTTTTCCAGTTCCTCTAATACTCTACACCTATTTTTTTTTTGTCTTGGTAAATTTGTGGATTTCTATGAATTGTCAGCTACTAACACAATCTCATCCAGGAATATGCAATCAAACCCCCATCAAAACAAGAAGAAAAAGAGAATGGTTGTCAAACTGTTACAATTTGAAATGTTTTGTTTTCTTGCAGTGAACAATTTCTACAACTTTTGTTTTACTTGTGCACTGATCACACTAAGGTTTAATTTTGCAGCCAGTAACACAGAAGTCTGGCAAGCTTTGCTCATTTCTAAGGTTTCGTAGGGGACGGACAAGCAGTAAGATGATATACTGTGATAAAATAGTGTTTTTAGGTGTATCAGGAAGTGTGGTAGATTATTTTATTGATTGCCAGTTAATCTTTTCTCTAATTGGGACATTGGTGTCTGTAACTACTTAAACTTTATTCTCACACCAATGAGAAGAAAAACAGAAGGAAGAACCTGTTGCAGCTCTTTAAATGTTCTCTGATGAGGGTTTGGCTGTTTAAGATCTTTCTGTCTCATGAAGTCACATCTTTATTCAAAGCTTTCCCTCAGAACAGGGAGATATGTCGAGGCCTCCTTCTTCCCAGACCACTCTTCAGTTCTACAGGGTCAGCGAGAGAGACCTCACAGAGATCGAGCTGCATTCCGTCGACTCCATCAACGACCTCCACCGAACGCACCCCGAGCACAGCCACAAAGGTACGCGCAGTCTTAGGACAAACATGCGCATTTATCCAACCGGCTTCCTTCACCCTGTGTCCTTTCAGGGATGGGGCCTCCTCGCCCCGCGTACACACCCTCCCCAAATGGGAATCTATTCACACATGATGGGACAGCTGTCAGTCGAAGAGGGCACCCACCAAGCAGCAAATGGCAGAGACGTCTTCAGGAAATGTTGACGCCGAGTTCATCAAGAGCTTACGCAATGGGCTGTGCCATTGTCACCCTGCTTCTGCTCACAGTGTTGCTCATCTTCTACTTCTTAGGTGATAAATCTGTGTTTCAATTGTTTTTCACAAAGATCTTATTGTTCTTGACTCTTAGACCCACTTATTTTTCAGTTTTTAACATTTAATTTTCTCCACTTGTGACTTCAAGCTAAGATTCATAGAGTATTTTGGCCCCGCCAACATGTGTATGTGGGCCCCACATGGACTTTACTAAGCCTGTGTGGGTACTAAGTGGGCTCAAACAGGATGTTCGTATCAGGCTTTACATGTTAACTATATAGAAATGCATAAAAAATTGAAACCTGATATTTACATAAACTGTATAAAAAACAACTGTTTTTCTTATTGTCTGATGCTAGTTCAGACTTAACATTTTCTTCTGCTTTAGGTCAGTTAGGATTACCAAAGTTATTTCTATTTGCTAAATCCCAGAATAATGAGAGACTTTCATCTTCAGATTCAGAAGTTTACATACACTAAGGTTAATCTGCCAAACAATTTGGGAACATCCCGATTATGATCTCCTGGTTTTGGAAGCTTCTGATAGTCCAAAGTTGTCCTCCATCAAACCTATATAGACATACTGTCTATACAAGTCCCTCCATGAAACAATTTCAACCCATTTCTGCCCCTTATGTAAATGCAGCCAGGGAGTATGCATGTAGTTTTGTAAAAATAATTGTTATGCTTTTTGAATAGCTAATAAAATGTAATGACCTTTTGAAAAATAAACACAATATTTACATCTGTGCCTCTTTCAGTTCAGCAGGGCAGCGCAATCAGGATGCTGACTGAGGCCGTGAGGGAAAAGGAGGCTGCAGCCAACAAGCTGACGCTGCTGATCCAGGAGCTGCAGGAGCTGAGGCGAAACATGACAGCCATGAGACGAGGGACATGAGGACAACATAAACAACACTCAGCACTTCACACGTGTACTCACACAAGCTTGTTTTATAGAGGATGTGAAATAATTTTAATATGTAACGTATAAAACTTTGTTCCATGTAGGTTTTGGTCTTTTGTCTTTAAATACGACCTGTGCTTTGAGTTGAAATGTAATAATTACATTACATTATTTGTCTTTTCATGTACATTAAAATTGTATAAATGAAGCAAAACTCATTTTCTCCTGCATAAAAGGGAATTTATTGAAAAAGTATCTTCTTTCAGATGTAGGAGGTCACTTGAGCCGGGAGGAGCACCTGGGGCAGTTGCCTAAGGTACTATCTCTAACTTTTGAGTGTCCTTGTTGGAGGTCAGCAAGCACTCCATAATATATGCATCTTCACTTGGTCCACTGAGCCGCCTCCTCAGTAGTTGGCCATGTTGCTCTTGGTGCTTAACAATCTTCTATATTATTTTATACATATTTAAAAATTATCCTAATCTCAAAAAAATTCTGCATTGTAGTACATGTAGCCAAAAATAAACCTGATGCCATTCTTATACAAATTAGATTTCTACTGTTTTCTTCTTCTTTTACTTTTATCTTGGTCAGATCAGATGCTGTGAGGTGTTTAATAGTATAACAATGTCAAGTCACGTCCCCACTTTGGAAAATCTTTTCAAACCTACCAACTGTTGCAACGTCTGCCTTAAAAGGAGTGTCACACGTTGAACTTTCAAACTACAATGTATAATAAAAATGTGGTGACCTGGTAGGAAGTAAAGTGACACCTGTGAGTGTAAATAAAGTCCTAATTTTGAAAAGCTGGTGTGTTTATTATGTTTCTACAAAAAGGTAGAAAAACAGCTTAATTGCACTTGTGTGTACATTTTTATTATTTATCAGGTTTCTTAATTTTAACAACTGACATGTTGTTTCCATACTATTTCACATAATGTAATTATGTCAGTCCAAAAATAAATCAGCTTTGGGCTTTAAAGCCTTTTGGAAATCTGGAACCTACATTTTTAACTATTAAACTAACTATATGTTGCTAGCTATAAAATAGCACGACAATATAGGTTATTTGTTCATATTATGAGATAATGTAACAAATACTACTAGCATGTCAGCTAACAGTGGGTAACACTACTATGCTAACAGCTCATGAACCATCATTGAATAAATGCCATGTTCTTTTATAGTATAATTATCCAGCAAAAAGTCAGCATTATTTATTATGCTAAAGCAGGGGCGTTTTTAGGGTCTCAAAACATTGGGGGCTTTAGGAGGTTTGCGTTCCGGAGGGGACACAAGGGGCCGGGTTTGTATCCCACAGACTGCCAGTCTGGGTCCCTGAGCAAGACCCTTAGCCCCAGAATGCTTACCGGGCGCTGCACAATAGCAGCCCACTGCTCCCTATAAGGGATGGGTTAAATTCAGAGGACAAATTTCATTGTAATGTACATGTGCAATGACCAATAAAGATGATGATTTAATTGTACCAGTTCTCTGTCTCGGCTGGTTTTAGACTGAATGTAAATTATTGTGAATCAAACAAAAGAGGTTTGCAATAATTTTACTTTTTATTTTTGTTAGAAGCTGAATGAAGGACAAGGAGAAACAGAGTTTAGGACTGATGAAAAAGCAATTTTGCTGAAGCAAATGACACATTTTGAGGTATTTAGAAAATAACTTAATCTGAATTTTTGCAAACAAAAGTTTTTCTTAAACTCAGAGATGTTTACTATGGGCCAGAAAAATGTGCTTCTTTTGTCATCTACATAAATTACCTTTTTAAATGTTACATTCTTCTTTTGTTCTGGACTGAGTATATGAGACATTAGTGCAGTTCTTACAATTAAAAACGTTGAGAGGAAAGGGTGTTAAGTTGTGGTGTTTAAAATAGAGCATAGAGCCTCATCCTGGACCTTATCAGTACTAATATTACAGTTAATAATAACTGTATACATATGGTATGTATGTCTCACCTTCAGTGAAACTGTATCCTGTATCCAGATATTTTCACATTACGATGCAAATCCCGCTAGAAGCTCACAGAGAAGGTTGCTACTGTTTTCTATCACACAGATCATTTAACTTCACCTGTTGCTCAGGTGAAAGTTCCTCATCATGACCCTGATGATGCTCATTAGAGTGAACCTCCACCTCATGTCTTGCTGGGTGAATCAGTGATTAGCGGGACGTGATTATATGGAACACAATTGAAAAACTCTGATTGTTTTTAAATAAAAATGTGAAGTCCAATACCATTTTGTGGCTGCATCTTTTTAATACTTCTAAATTTCTTCTATCAAGAAGTTCGAGGCTATTCAGAAAACATCCGGGGCTTCCGCCAGGCAACAGGCAATCAGTAGCTAAAATGCAAACATTTGCTAACATGCTAATATTAGGATGTTGGCTAACACCAGTAAGCAGATGTACTGTAAACAAGGAAATGCTGCATTTAATTAAGAGACTCAAGCACAGTTCTTAAATATTATTTAAATAGTTTAATTTTAATGCCAAGAAGAGCAGAAATTTTAAAACTTTCCAACTTTATTCTAACCATATTTGTTGCTAGCTCCCTGACTAAGGAACCTTCATCAACCCTCGTTCTGTCCACTCCCAACCGTCTTTCTTTGACATTGGGGTCCAGTCCAGGCAGAATAGCACAGACACATGAAGTGTCGCTGAAAGTATTTGCTGCTGGCGGAGTCAGTGTCATTATGAGGGTCAGAGGTGGATGCTGATGATAGCCTATGACCAGAATCGGGGCGTCGCCTAGCACAGCGGCCATGACTGTGGCAGAGTTGAAGAGTGCACCGCAGCGTGTCGGCCCTCAGGGACTGAATGAAGGGACCCAAGACATTGTGTATGTAGTCTCTGAGAAGGATGCACTGTTGCTGGTGGATGGAAGATGAGAACATGGTTACATACAGACTCTGAAGCGCACACACATTATGATTAAGTTGTTCACACACTTTTGATTTGGCGAATTTCATCTCTCCCCACAGCACGACTCCAGCTGCGCCGAGTGATGCGCTCTCTCCAAGTGTGTGCTCCAAATCTGTCTGCAAACACAAGACACTCTGTTATGCTTACAAATTGAATTCCACCATATTATGTTGACTTAAATGACAGCTGCCACCTTATTGAGAAAGTTGAGAGTATGTGTGAATGCCAGTCGAGCATATGGAAGGACAGGTGTGGCCTGGTTAATATTGTTGCCATGACGCCACAGTGAGGCCACTCTCAAAGCCTCCAGCAGTCTGTGTCTGAGTGTAGAAAACAGATCAGTTTACACCTGTGGTTTTAAAAAGGTTGTGGTAAAACTGGGATGAAATGTGTCTGTTTGTACCTGATCATCAGAGCTGCATCCATTGACCCTGCCAGCCTCTGTGGCAGGTAGATGCTGGGATAGAGAGCTGTGGACTGACCCCACAGCCAGGACAGCCGGTCATTCTTCTGCTTCGTCCCCTTGTGGCAACGTCCTGTGTAGGTTTTATCTGATCTCACACATTACATAAAACACATTGATGTCAGTTTTTGTAATCGGTTATATCAGACTTAAACTTTAAAGTTGAAAAACATTATTATTTAAGTAAATATTATTTACAGGTTCTTGCAAAGGTACGGTATTCATAATGCACTTTTATTTACCTTCCATTATGCTGATACCCCTGAATTAATCACCTAAATAGTAAACAGAGGCCACCTGTTGTAAATTATTCTTAGTACAATTATGGCTGTTCTCTGAAGGCCTAACAATCTAACAGGATCATGAAGACCAAGGAAAACCCAAACAAGTCAGTGATAAACGTTTGGAGAAGTTTAGGTTGGAAAACAGTATTCAAAGCTTTAAACATCTCACTGAGAATCTATTATCCCATTGTGGGAAGAATATGGCCCAACAGCAAAGCTACCAAGACATGGTTGTCCATCTAAACTGACAGGCTTGGAAAAGCTGGCATTAATTATAGAAGCAGCCAGGAGGCCCATGCTAACTCTGAAGCTAACACTGCAGCAGTGTGAAAAACTAACAATAAGACAACTCCACAAATCTGTGCCTCATGGAAGAGTAGCAAGAAGAAAGTTTTCAAAAACAAACAAACAAAGGAAGTCCCATGTGCAGTTTTTTTCCTAAAGCCATGCAGCACACATGTGGAGGAAGCTACTCAGGTCAAATAAGACAAGAATTTAACCTTTTGAGCTACACTAATTCTGCACATCACCCTGAACACACCATGCCCACTATAAAACATGGTGCTGGCACCAACATGCTGTGGGGATGCTTGCAGGCAAAACGCTGCAGTGATCCAAAGGTCAGAAGAATAATCTGTCAACAGTACAGCTATTAGTTGTGCACTTTACAAATCTTGCCTCTACAGAAGAGTGCAAGAAGAAAGCCACTATTTACTAAAAACCATATGAAGTCAAAAACAGGGACTGGAAATTTGGTCGGTCAGGCAGGGACGGACGGACGCTAAAGGCTTGAGACTGGGGCAGAGGTTCACTTTCCAGCAGGACAATGTCCATACAGCCAGAGCTACAATGGTTGAGATTAAAGCATTTATGTGTTAGAACGGCCCAATGAATCAAAGTCCAGACCTGAATCCAACAGCATATCCAGTAGATTAAGGTTTAGCTATTTTCCACAGAAGAATGGGCAAAAAATTCAGTCTAAATATGAGGTGGTGGTAGAGAGATACCCTGAAAAACCTGCAGCTGTAAAACATTAAGCCCAAATAAAATACACTGATGTTTGTGGTTCTTATGGGACAACCTGTAAAAAAGTTTAACGAGTATGAATATTTTTGGACAACCCTGTATAACTGGATGAAAACATCCCTCTTTTCATGTATTTTTAAACTATATATACGTAAATTTGTATGTATGGTACAAACATGACTCCCAGCCAGTGAACAACAATCCAGTTTCTGTTTGCTCTACCTGTTCTTCTCTTGTGTTTATTAAAGCAGGAGGGGAAACCATAAAAGCCCCAGAATCCTTTGGGCCAACGCCTGACCGCCAGCCTCAGTGTCTCCTCCATAAACTTCTGAGCGCTCCCCTCAAACTCCTGCCGAGCCAACCGCGTCACGTTCTCCTCGGACAAATCCAGTCTCTCCTGTCTTACCAGCTGCTTGGACAGCCTGCGGTACTTCGTTTTGGATCCAAAGTTGTCCTCCCACAGCGGTTGCCACTCCTCCCAGTCGATGACTCCCATACCAGAGAAGTTGAGACGCAGCAGGACATACAGCTGCATTGCTGTGAGGGAAAGGTGAGAGGCCAGGTCACCAAGCTGAGGGATTCCTCCGTTCACCTCTCTGCTATCGTGGGAGAGGTACGGATATTTCCCCAGGCGGTCCCGATAGAAGATGGTCATTTCCTAGAAAAGCAAAAAAAAAAAAAAAAGATCTATGCAGCTCTGCAGGTGTCATTTAAAGTTCAGCTTGCTTCCAGGTGCCAGCTTTCCAGTCGTGAAGAGTACCCCTTCAGCCTTTCTTAAGGTCTTTTTAAAGAAAACCTTCTAAAGTTCTGACCAAAGCCAAAAAACCCTGGCTTGTAATTATGTCAGTGAGTAGTTTCATTTTAATACATGAATATAGTCCATCTAAATCATTTCATCACCTGTCCCTGGAAGCGCTGCTTATGGTTCTCCACGATCCCAAAATCCTGGAGGTCCAGCTGGATGTGGTGGTGTTTCTGACAGTTTGCTGTGGGCATGTTCCACACTACAACAAAGGGCCGGTCCTGCAGAACCGGACCCGCTGCAGCCACAGCAGGAGTGGACAGGTTCTCCGACAGGGAGGCGCAGGGCAACAATGTGATGAGGAAGATGAGCAGACGTAGGTGAGACAGCACCATGTCTGCTCAACGGTCGGTGTGTCCTTCCTGACCGGAGACACAGAACAACCTGCATGATTTGGGATTGTTTCACAGAGGGAACATGCTTTTTTCATATGTATTTCAATTAATTATTTGATAATTTTGGATAACTTAAAAGATGTTTTTCTTTGCTTTTTGAGATTTTTTTTATTTTTCTTCTTCTAATTTTAATGATAATGTTTTTATGAACTGCCTTTGGTTTTAATTTCTTTACTTTTTTTAAATTTTAAACGCCTTTTAAGCACCTTCAGGGTATGATCGCTATATGAAATGTGCACTAGAAATAAAGTTCACCTGACTTGAGGGTACATTTTATTCACTCTTCTGTAATTTAGGTTGCTGTTTTCAACAACATTTTTTTCCCAAATACTTTCCTAATATGAAAGGGGTTCATCTGATTGCAGTTTTATCAAAGCATTGAAACTTTATTAAGGCCCGGCTGGTCTGACGGGTTCAAGAGGCACAAATACGCCTGCAACTTTAACATCTCAGGAGCACATGATTGGAGCAGCCGAAAAACAGCTGGTTTGGATTTCTTAGCAGCAGATTGGCTGAAAAATCAAACCTTAAACATTAAAATAAAGAAATCATGAAACTCCACAGCAAATATGTAATTGGAGAATTTTTAATTTACACTCTACTTTTAAAGGTGCCAGATAATTCTTCTCAAATGTAATTTATGACCTTCTGCTGGAGTATAACTATGACGACTCTGAAGCCACTGGGCACAGGGCCAGATGTGAGTCCATGTTTATCTTACCACCAAACATTACAGTCCTCTGGATGGTGAGGGAAGTAAACAAAAAGGTCTCCATAGCAACCAGGTATCCATAACAACCATCAGATGCGGTCTACCTGACAACTGGTTGTTTGGAAGGTAAACCAGCTCTGTGCTTTGCTCAGGTGCAACAAGAATTGAGCTTTTTTTTCTTTGCAACAAAAACTCCAGGTTGGGTTGGTGTGAAACACAGGATGAAAATGTAGTAAAACGCCTCACAACTACTGGGAAGTATGGCAAAGGATCTGTGATGCGGCGGTCCTGTTTTTTGTTCAAAAGGTTCTGGGAACCTTATTAAAGTCTGTGGACTCTTTAAACAATAAGAACCTTTACTTTTTTTTTTTAATAAGCTATTTCAAATTGGATAATGATGCAAAAACAAATGGCCACGTCAACACCTGACTAGTTTATAAGACAAAATTAAACTTCCTCCGAGGCCACCTCAGCCGCCTGAACTAAAGCAACAGAAAACCTGTGGAAGGAGCAGAAGAGACGACCGAGGACAAAGTGGAGAGATTGTGCAAATAAAAATGGTGAAAGATCTCCTTCCCTGTATGGTTCCACTCTTGGGAACTGTCCTGTTGGCAAAAAGGAGGTTGTATAAAGTATTGACAACGTAGGTACCATTAGGGAAAAAACATTTCTTTCTTAAAATAAAGGTTGAAGTTTTGTATAAATCAGTTTGAAATCACACTACTGTGACAAAGGATCAATTTATTTAAAGATCTTTTACATATTTGTTCAAGAAGGTCCAACAGATGTGGAGGAAATAGTTACTGCTCTCTTACTCCACCTCATAAGCTCCAATCATTATTTTTCATTATTATTAAGTTGCTTTTGTTATTTTACCCAATCTTGTGAATAATAACAACTTTTCTTGTCTCTTTGTCTGCGTTTTTCCATCTTTGTGGTTCTTCCGCCAAAGGTTTTGGATCTTGAAAGTCAGCACATGTGTAAAAAAATGCACTATTCTTTGCTTCTCTGACTTCCTATCACCTTTTCTGAGGTTTGAGGGAGTTTTCCCTGTGGGTCTGACAGGAACACACGTGTGTGCAGCATTTCTCTCTGATACATGAATACACTCCTAAAAATATCTGGCAGCTCATCAAATGTCCTTGTGCATCCAAAAGATGGGAACTCCTCTGGCATCTCTGTAGGGAGTTTCTGTCAAAGTCTGAACTGAAGGCTGCCCTGCAGACTGAGGGGGAGGAGGAGGTGCAGGAGACATGGAGAAAGGAGGAGGAGGTGGTGGTGGTGGGGGAGGTATGGCAGAAGGAGGAAGAGGAGGTGGTGGTGGTAGAGGCGGGCTTAGAGGATTTTGTAAACTAGCAGGTGGAGGTGACCCTATAACACAAGGACCTCCTGAGTCTTCAGGTTTGGTCAGAGTTTGTTTAATGGGTGTTGCCTCCTCATTTGGAGCTCTGGAAAGTCTGATGAGCATCCCCATCGGGAGGAGCGCCATCACAGCACCCGAGCTCTGCACCGGCGTGGAGAGGACGTAGCCGAGATGGGCGTAGAAGTCCTGTTTGTCGTGGGTGGTCAGGCACAGACGCTTGAAGCCTCTGCATTTAGCGTACAGCTCAGTCTCCTCCATCAGAATCCGGCCGTAGCCCTTCCCCCGCTCCTGTTTGGACAAAACTACTGACTCCACAAACAGGCTGCTGCTGCGACCCACGACCCGGGAGAGCCGGGCATGGCCGAGTAGCCTCTCCTCGGTCCCTCTGGGGCCCTGCAGGAGAACCAGACAGACGGGAAATTCTGAGCTGGACTTCTGGAGGGAGTGGATCCGGGCTGCCCGGCTCCTCTGCCATTCAGAGTTGACCAGGTCTGCGCAGGGAACCAGCAGGTCTGGGCGCTGGTGGATTGGAACAAGATGGATCCTCCTTGTTTTTACCGCATCTGGATGTTTGTTGTCCTGAACGTCTCCATTAAGCACCAAGACTTTTTCAGCGTAATTTGACTTTGGGAAGGGCTGTGGCTCATCCAGCTGGGCTCTGCTCTCTGGTTCGGGACCTGAGGACGTTAGAGCTTCAGACCTGTGATGAACAGGGTTTAAGTCAGTCTGAGCTCTGAAACTATACCAACAAGTCTGTGTTACTCAACAGCTAGTTAGAGCCAAGAGGTTTAAATAAAGAAGATGACCAATTTAATTAGAATCAGTTTTCTGTTCTCTGGACAGCAGCTTTAGAAATGTAACAATTTCATCAACTGGCAATTTTACCAAGATCAGCTGGAGACACGGGGATAAAACTACAGTTTTTATCTTGTTGATGTCTGTGCTTTTTATTTTGCTCCTGTTTCTCCCATAGATTATTAATCTGGAAGCCATTTATTTTTTATCATATAAACATCCTGTGGACACACACCAGATTTGTGACGCATATGTAAAACCTGTTGGGGAAGAACCCAGCCCTTCAGCATTGCACTTTGTCTTTAAGATTTCATTTCCACTTTTTATGATCATATTTTGTCATGTGACAAATGTAAGAAGCTTGGAAAAACAGCGCTGGAACGGTATTCACTTAACCTGGGTGGCAGGGGTTTGTTGGTTATTTCACTGTCAGGTCTGAAGATGGGATAAAGATGAACTAAAGTTCATGCAGAGGATGTCTGTTAGAAGATCAATTGGATTTTTCATGATTATTTTGCTTATTTTACTTTTAAGCGTCTTTAAAAGATATATATAGATTACTGAGCATTTTAAGACCACAGAAAAAGTAAAATAGACAAAAAAGTTAAGACCAAAATGTTCTAATAGATTTATAGATATAGCCTATATTTTTTTATGCAAAAGATTTGTTTTTCACTTGAAGAACTACATATTCATATTTTGATATTTTATACTTAATTTTATGTATTAAATACATCCATTAAAAAAGCATGACTATATTTTGGTTATATAGTCATGCTTGTTTTAGACAAAAAGTTGTATCTTACTTAATACAGATAGTGAAACCTCTGTAAATTTTACCCACACACATTACCAAATAAGGACCATTTGAACGGCTCGTCAGAGTACACGAATCTATGTTCAGAATCACTCTACAGCATAACTGCAAACATTTACAGATTGGTTCATTTATTTTTAACAGTGAAAGAGCACCCCACCATAAGGTAGGGTATCAAAAAATTGGGATAAACTCTTGTTGTTCCTCTCCACGGAAATCTTTAGTAAAAGGCGAAAGATTTATACGATCTGAAGAGAAACAAGAGTGGATAACCTATTGACGTTCAAGTACCCCATTAGTATCAACGTCATACCCTTCTCACTCACGGTGCTATTTGACTGAGCAACATAGGAGCTCATTTAGTTTTTAAAAATTTAAAGACTTTACTACCTTTGATTTAACTATTTGATGACCTCACGCATTTTTTTTTTATATTTCACATAACCAGTTAAATAAAGAATTTAAAATAAAGCTGTGTGGACACAATGCATTGTGGTAACGGGGTCAAAGCTGGCCACGCCTCTACATTTTTAACCACTTTATTTTCAGTTCAAGTTTATGTATTTTATAAATGGAAATGGTGTGCGTTTTTATACAACGCAACGACGGGATTGCGTTCATATTGGCCTTCAACGCTCATTAGAAGACACAAGAATAGCCATTATTTTTAGTAAGGGTTCACGCATGCGCACTGACCGTTTATGAGAAACGAGAAATGTCTTCAATCGAAGAACACAAGATTTCTGAAGACATCAAACCAGTTCATTATAACAAGAAAACGTGTTGTTTGCATCATACTAAGAGATTCAGGGCGTGTTTAGAAATATGTAGCAGTACGCACTTTAACAGCGCTGACAGAAAAAGTCATTCTGGCAGCAGTTGTTTTTAATAAACATGTCAATATAGAAAGGGCTGGGTGAGTTAGTAATACCATAACTATGAGTGGAAATGTCTTACGTCGTTTTTATAGCACTAATCATGACTTGTTTCGTATTGGTAGTGGAAAGTATTTCTACTGAATTTCTCTCGCAGTACATTTTTCATCCCGTCTCCGTGGCTGCCACTTCCATGTAAGGTAAGAGCAGAAATTAGCAGCTGCATGACTTTCAGTTGGTATACTTATTTATTTACAGTGTTAAAACTGCATTCATTCCCGTGGTATGGGTTAAGTAGCAGGGGAAACCGCATGTTTAACTTATAATTTCCAACAATTAGAAGCTTAGTCGCACTTAAACGTTACCTACATTTTCAGTCTCGCGGTCACACGCTGGTAGCCTTCCTGTCAAAGCGCTCTGATTGGACAAACAGCTGGTCTCCAGGCGGCGTCGATGCTTGTAGGCGGTGACGGCAGCCAATAGCAGTCAACTGCAACTGATGCACAGTCAGGTAGAAATGTTCTAAACACCGCCGATGTTTATGGTTTCTCATTTGGAGAAGATGGTGGATCTCATCACTGCCTCTCGGCGGATTGGAGTGTTATTACACAAAGCAAACTGAAAACCTTGCAGGAACAGCTGGTACATTTACATCAGAATGGCTTCCCTTCTTTCATTTACAAAAAATGAGGACACCGTAAATATTCCGTTCTTTGAAAAGAAATTGTCACACAATGATGTATAATCTTTATTTTCGTTTAACCATGGAAAGTGACTTACTTGCAGATAAACATCTAAAATGAAAATGGGTCCTACTTATCAAACAAAATATATCCAGGAAATGTGTACTTTAACAGGAAAAACCTGGGACACCCTAATCTGGAGTAGCTGTTAGGGCTAATATCTAATGTTAGCTAAAATACCTATAGGAGATGTTTGGGGGGTTTCTTGCATGCACAGCCCAATTTAAATCACCACACAGTATCCTAATGAGATCAGCATCTGGGCTTTGACTATGCCCGCAACTTTCAATTTCTTAATTCTCAGCCAGTCCTTGGTGGGATTACTGGTACATCTAAAAAAAAAAAAAAAAGAATATTCTTAAAATGTCAATATTTTTATGTTATTCGTGTCCCCTATTGTGGTGTCCAAATGACTCAATTTGAAACTTATCTGCCCAAAATACAGAGGTCCTGGTCTATATCTGCTTCCTCTCTGGCAACTTCAGTCTAGGCTTCATGTTTTTCTTAAAAAGCAAACATTCCCTCCTTGCACACTTCTCATGAAATATAAACTTGTGCAGTTTAATCTATTTCCCATACAAAGACTAATTTTTATTCCTTTGAGACCTCTTGAACCCCTTACTACTCATGAGCCAATAAAATCTTTGTTTCGGGGGATCTCATGTTAAGAAATAATTGGCACAGGATAAAACCAGTGCCACAATAGCTAAAAGAAATAAGTCTTATATTAATACCCCAAGGAAAGCTTGAAGAAAATGCTTCATATTTATGTTAACAGGGACCGTTAGGGGTCCCAACTACACCACATGTGGTCTTGCTTAAAACTATTTCCTTGTTTTGGTGGATTGAATTCATTTTTAATGGTGACCAGCACCTGTCCAGAGTTAACACATGAAAACTTGCCTTTTAGGGTGACCGGCGCCTTTAACTGGTTTACTACTGTGCACAATACGTGTTACACTACATAAAAACTATACCAGTTTCATGCATGTACTCAAATTTACAGGTTCATACTTTTTTTTTTTAAATCAAAGATTATGCTACTGCAATGTGTCTTAGTTTCCTCTAATTCGTTGCTTAAAATGTGAGACAATTCTTTAATGTTCATTCATTCATCTTCCATACCGCTTATTCCATAGTTAGTCACGGGGGAGCTGGTGCCTATGTCCAGCAATCTACGGGTGAGAGGCAGGGTACATTTCTTTAATGTATTTGCCATAATTTTTTTTCCAAAAAGCACTTATCTGGCTCTATAACCTCCAAATAATTTTGGCGCTGGTAACTCCCTTATGTCACAAGAGAGTTTGTGTTGCAGATGTGCCATCTAAACTGGCAATAAAATCCAAAGATCCTTGTGCTGAACTTGGATTTTCTTTAGGAAAGCAAAATTATACTCACAAAAACAATCATAACCACTTAAGGTGTAATTTTACACACCAAAAAGACCAAAATGTACTCGTACTCGTAATCGTCGTCTTCCGCTTATCCGGAACCGGGTCGCGGGGGCAGCAGACTCAGCAGAGACACCCAGACGTCCCTCTCCCCCGACACCTCCTCCAGCTCCTCCGGGGGGAGCCCAAGGCGTTCCCAGATCAGCCAAGAGACATAGTCCCTCCAGCGTGTCCTGGGCCGTCCCCTGGGCCTCCTCCCGGTGGGACGTGCCTGGAACACCTCCCGAGGAAGGCGTCCAGGAGGCATCCGGTATAGATGCCCGAGCCACCTCAACTGGCTCCTCTCGATGTGGAGGAGCAGCGGCTCTACTCCGAGCCCCCCCCAAATAGCCGAGCTCCTCCCCCTATCTCTAAGGGAGTCCCCGGCCACCCTACGGAGGAAGCTCATTTCAGCCGCTTGTATCCGGGATCTCGTTCTTTCGGTCATGACCCAAAGTTCATGGCCATAGGTGAGGTTAGGAACGTAGACAGACCGGTAAATTGAGAGCTTCGCTTTTCGGCTCAGCTCACTCTTCACCACAACGGACCGGCAAAGCGCCCCCATTACTGCGGCAGCCCCACCGATCCGTCTGTCGATCTCCCGCTCCATTCTTCCCTCACTCGTGAACAAGACCCCGAGATACTTGAACTCCTCCACTTGAGGCAGGAACTCCCCTCCAACCTGAAGAGGACAAGCCACCCTTTTTCGGTTGAGTACCATGGCCTCTGACTTGGAGGAGCTGATCTTCATCCCAGCCGCTTCACACTCGGCTGCGAACCGCCCCAGCGCATGCTGTAGGTCTTGGCTAGAGGGGGGCACCAGGACCACGTCATCTGCAAAAAGAAGAGACGAAATCCACTGGTCCCCAAACCAGACCCCCTCCGGCCCTTGGCTGCGTCTAGAAATCCTGTCCATAAAAGTTATAAACAGGACCGGTGACAAAGGGCAGCCCTGCCGGAGTCCAACATGCACCGGGAACAGGTCAGACCTAGTGCCGGCAATGCGGACCAAACTCCTGCTCCGCTCGTACAGGGACCGGATGGCCCCTAATAAAGGGCCCCCGATTCCATACTCCTGGAGCACCCCCCACAAGGCATCACGAGGGACACAGTCGAATGCCTTCTCCAGGTCCACAAAACACATGTGAACCGGTTGGGCAAACTCCCATGAACCCTCGAGTACCCTGTAGAGGGTATAGAGCTGGTCCAGTGTTCCACGGCCGGGACGAAAACCACACTGCTCCTCCTGAAGCCGAGGTTCGACTATCGGCCGGACTCTCCTCTCCAATACCCTGGCGTAGGCCTTACCAGGGAGGCTGAGGAGTGTGATCCCCCTGTAGTTGGAACACACCCTCCGGTCCCCCTTCTTATGAAGGGGGACCACCACCCCGGTCTGCCAGTCCAGAGGCACTGTCCCCGACCGCCATGCAATGTTGAAAAGGCGTGTCAACCATGACAGCCCCACAACATCCAGAGATTTGAGGTACTCAGGGCGGATCTCATCCACCCAAGAAGCCTTGCCACCGCGGAGCTTTTTAACCACCTCGGTGACTTCAGCCTGAGTGATGTAAGAGTCCAACCCCAAGTCCCCAGCCTCTATTTCCACCAGGGAAGGCGTGATGGCAAGATTGAGGAGATCCTCGAAGTACTCCTTCCACCGCCCGATAATGTCCCCAGTCGAGGTAAGCAGCCTCCCACCCCCACTATAAACAGTGTTGGCGAAGCACTGCTTCCCCCTCCTAAGGCGCCGGACGGTTTGCCAGAATCGCTTCGAGGCCGAACGGTAGTCCTTCTCCATGGCCTCACCGAACTCCTCCCAGGCCTGGGTTTTTGCCTCTGCCACAGCCCGGGCCGCAGCACTAATAGATTTACAGAATAAAATGGGAATTGGATTCAGTTTTTCTTTGATTTTTATACTTAGATATAAGATACTAAAGATATAATAAACTGGTGTCTGTTGCATATTACATTTCAGTTGAATGAATTGAGTTACTTGACTTTCAGTTACCCTCGAAACTGCAGCAAATCAGTAAAAAAAAAGAATCTTGTTTTACAGAAAGCTGGAAAGTTTTAACCAACAAACAAGTAGTGACATTTTTTGAACCCGGCCTCAACATACATGTTCTGAGCACATTGACATGTTGCTCTAACTCCACTCTCCTCAAAACCATGAAATATAAAGTTGCATCTGCAAAAACACGGCCAGAAATGTGCTTTTTGTTATCATCTTACACCACTTCTTGTTAAAGGCCTGCATAAACTGAGATGTGTCAACATTTCCACCCATCTACAGCGGACGCCTCTCTAAGCGGAAGTGTCCACTCATTGCAACATCCTGCTGATTCCTTACAGCTTCCACAGGTGACATACTTGAAATAAAAACTCGTCATCCTCAAACGAGCTGCCAGTCAGCCTGTGAATGCTGATCTGCATTTAATTCTCAGACTACTGATGATAGTAGCTGAGACGAATGGATAGAACTGCATACTGAGAGGTTTTTCACGTTGAAAAGGCATTTAATGCGGTAAATATAATGCACAGCTCAGTAGGGTGTAATTACAGCAGGTCCCTGAGGAAACAAGGTGGCTGATTCAGCCATAAAAACAATAATTTTCTGTATGATCTTCATATAATTTCATGTAACCTGCCGTTTCAGTGTCGTTATCTTTGGCTAAAACCAGATGGATTCCTGAGGTGATCCATGTGCAGAAAATGAAAGCCATCTAATGAACTATTTGACGGGTGGATCAACCTAAATGACTTATGCTTTTAAAAGCAGGCAAAAGCAGAAATTAAACCCATCTGATTTCAACATTACATTTTCAGAGAGGATCTTTGTACAACAAATACAAATGTGATCACTTTTATGGAGTGTAATTTATCAGGGTGTATTTCAGCCAATATTTCTAACTGTGTCAACAAACTGCAGCTAGCAGGGAAGTGGTAGCTTTCTGACACACGTCCCTACAAAGTTATGTTAGCTGAAGCCACTATCCAGGTTGCAGGTATTGCTTCCTACTTTCAGACTGTTCCCACAGGAAAACTGCGTTGGATTCACACTGGAGTTTCAGATTGTTATTCAATAAGGTATTATTTGACCATTATTACAGATGTTAGTATTTGAGCCAATGACTGGGAGGAAAAAATTTGTGAAAAAGACCCAGTGTGAGACCTAAGATTATCATTTTCTACTCTTACCCATTTTAGTTTAGTCGCAAAATCACTAAGATAAAATCAACTCAAAGATTTCGTCTGTTAGCCGCAAAACAATTACTAATGAGCGTCCTTATGAATGAGAGTTTATTTTAAGGGAAGAAAGGCAGCACAGTTCCACCCAGACTTAAATTAACTTTTTTTTTTTTTAGGAAAATACAGAAAACAGACCAAAAACCAGCCAACAACTAAAAAATATTGACTCACCCAGAGAGGAAAGTTGAAGACTAATAGCTGACTGTTGTACAGGTATTAAACTTGTCTCTGAACACCCAGCACTATTTCACATTCTGTTTCATAACAGGAAACTGGTTACTGGCTAATTAACACATACTGCAGAAGAAGAAGCAGCAGCTGTCTACTCATGATAATTCAGATGTTCCCGCTGAGACCAGAGAGAGAACAACTTTTAATAAGATAGTTTAGTTTTTGTTTCTTTCTTCTTTAAGATGTTAATTGATTCATCTCATAATATAATTAATTTGTAATTGTTCTATTGAAGCTTGCTTGTAAAACTGCCTCTTTATCTGAAATGACTTTATGCTCTGTACCACTGTCTGAATTGTGCACTCTTGAAAATTCAGCATCAAAAATCTTATGTAATGAAACAGTATATGAAGTAGTTAAAGATCCCTGTTTTTTTCCAGAACTAAGCAGAAATTCCTGCAGCACCTTTAATATGATGGACAGACTCTTGGCAAGCTCCCTGACCAACTTCAGAGTTGTCATCTGGGAAAAAAGCCCCATGGTTTTTGGTAGCATTCTCTTAACCTTCGTGCAATAAGATCATTTCGTTACTTCATTACCACTCCAAACTATGGCATAAAGGATATAAATGAGCAAATGTCAACAAAATCCTACTTGTACATATCAACTTTATTTACAGTTAATTAGATTGTGTATGAATGCTGTCAGTTTTATACCTGCTGGCTCTGTTATATATATATATATATATTTTTTATGCAAAATATTTGTTTTTCACTTAAAGAACTACATATTCATATTTTGATATTTTATACTTAATTTTATGTATTAAATACATACATTAAGAAAGCATGACTATATCTTGGTTATATTATGGATCTTTTAGATAAAAAGTTGTATCTTACTTAATACAGATGGTGAAACCGTTGTAAATTTTACCCACACACATTGTCAAATATGGACCATTTAAACGGCTCCTCAGAGTGAACGAATGTACGTTCAGAATCACTCTACAGTATAATTTTAAACATTTACAGTTTGGTTCATTTATTTTTAACAGTGAAAGAGCACCCCACCATAAGGTAGGATATCAAAAAATTGGGATAAACTCTTGTTGTTCCTCTCCACGGAAATCTTTAGTAAAAGGCGAAAGATTTATACGATCTGAAGAGAAACAAGAGTGGATAACCTCTTGACGTTCAAGTACACCATTAGTATCAACGTCATACCCTTCTCACTCACGGTGCTATTTGACTGAGCAACATAGGAGCTCATTTAGTTTTTAAAAATTTAAAGACTTTACTATCTTTGATTTAACTATTTGATGACCTCACGCAATTTTTTTTTTATATTTCACATAACCAGTTAAATAAAGAATTTAAAATAAAGCTGTGTGGACACAATGCATTGTGGTAACGGGGTCAAAGCTGGCCACGCCTCTACATTTTTAACCACTTTATTTTCAGTTCAAGTTTATGTATTTCATAAATGGAAATGGTGTGCGTTTTTATACAACGCAATGAAGCGATTGCGTTCATATTGGCCTTCAACGCTCATTGGAAGACACAAGAATATCCATTATTTTTAGTAAGGGTTCACGCATGCGCACTGACCGTTTATGAGAAACGAGAAATGTTGAAGTGTTCTTCAATCGAAGAACACAAGATTTCTGAACACATCAAACCAATTCATTATAACAAGAAAACGTGTTGTTTGCATCATACAAAGAGATTCAGGGCGTGTTTAGAAATATGTAGCAGCGCTGACAGAAAAAGTCATTCTGGCAGCAGTTGTTTTTAATAAACATGTCAATATAGAAAGGGCTGGGTGAGTTAGTAATACCATAACTATGAGTGGAAATGTCATACGTTGCTTTTATAGCACTAATCATGACTTGTTTCGTATTGGTAGTGGAAAGTATTTCTACTGAATTTCTCTCGCAGTACATTTTTCATCCCGTCTCCGTGGCTGCCACTTCCATGTAAGGTAAGAGCAGAAATTAGCAGCTGCATGACTTTCAGTTGGTATACTTATTTATTTACAGTGTTAAAACTGCATTCGTTCCCGTGGTATGGGTTAAGTAGCAGGGGAAACCGCATGTTTAACTTATAATTTCCAACAATTAGAAGCTTAGTCGCTCTTAAACGTTACCTACATTTTCAGTCTCGCGGTCACACGCTGGTAGCCTTCCTGTCAAAGCGCTCTGATTGGACAAACAGCTGGTCTCCAGGCGGCGTCGATGCTTGTAGGCGGTGACGGCAGCCAATAGCAGTCAACTGCAACTGATCCACAGTCAGGCAGAAATGTTCTAAACACCGCCGATGTTTATGGTTTCTCATTTGGAGAAGATGGTGGATCTCATCACTGCCTCTCGGCGGATTGGAGTGTTATTACACAAAGCAAACTGAAAACCTTGCAGGAACAGCTGGTACATTTACATCAGAATGGCTTCCCTTCTTTCATTTACAAAAAATGAGGACACTGTAAATATTCCGTTCTTTGAAAAGAAATTGTCACACAATGATGTATAATCTTTATTTTCGTTTAACCATGGAAAGTGACTTACTTGCAGATAAACATCTAAAATGAAAATGGGTCCTACTTATCAAACAAAATATATCCAGGAAATGTTTAACAGGAAAAACCTGGGACACCCTAATCTGGAGTAGCTGTTAGGGCTAATATCTAATGTTAGCTAAAATACCCATAGGAGATGTTTGGGGGGTTTCTTGCATGTACAGCCCAATTTAAATCACCACACAGTATCCTAATGAGATCAGCATCTGGGCTTTGACTATGCCCGCAACTTTCAATTTCTTAATTCTCAGCCAGTCCTTGGTGGGATTACTGGTACATCTAAAAAAAAAAAAAAAAAAAAGAATATTCTTAAAATGTCAATATTTTTATGTTATTCGTGTCCCCTATTGTGGTGTCCAAATGACTCAATTTGAAACTTATCTGCCCAAAATACAGAGGTCCTGGTCTATATCTGCTTCCTCTCTGGCAACTTCAGTCTAGGCTTCATGTTTTTCTTAAAAAGCAAACATTCCCTCCTTGCACACTTCTCATGAAATATAAACTTGTGCAGTTTAATCTATTTCCCATACAAAGACTAATTTTTAATTCCTTTGAGACCTCTTGAACCCCTTACTACTCATGAGCCAATAAAATCTTTGTTTCGGGGGATCTCATGTTAAGAAATAATTGGCACAGGATAAAGCCAGTGCCACAATAGCTAAAAGAAATAAGTCTTATATTAATACCCCAAGGAAAGCTTGAAGAAAATGCTTCATATCAAGGTGTAATTTTCCAGTTTTTTGTATACATCAGCCACATTAGAACATCTCCTTAAGAGGGTAACAGGCCATTTTTTAAACAAAACTGTGAAAGATAATCAATGGATCACTGTAAAGAGAGTTTGTTGTATGGTGTTCAGCCTTTGTGCTGACAGATATTGGAAGAGCACAAGATAATCACACAGTATTGGAGTCCTGACAATGAACTCAACTCTCAATACATGTAAACACAGCAGATGTGTCCAAAGTTGGATGCTGTCAATAAATTTAAAAAAAAAAGAAAAAAGTACCCTAAATTGTTTTCTATCCTGCAAGGCACAGAGCTTACCTCTGTATGGGCGAACCAAGGTCAGAACTGGAACCTTTTACATACACAGCAATGAAAATGTTGCGTTTCAGCAGAAAGTAAAAAGAGGCAGGAGTGTTACCAAAATGTTTACTTTATTTTTCAGCTTTTCTTTGAATCCAGAACAACTCATCCGAGAATAATCAAGAAGAATTAAGCACTAATATGTTTTTTATTCGATTTGTTTTTTCTCTTTTTACAGTTGTCAGAGATGGATGGCGATTTCTTATCCAGAACTTAACATAAAACAAAACAAAAAGAATATATAACAATACATTAATAATTAATTCAATACAATGAAAATTTGGAGTCTGACAGAATAACAATGGCCCAGAAGGTGTAGGTTTGTTGTTTTCGCCGCTTCCTCCGTTGTACTGCAACAATCACCAGCACTAACTCAATCAACGACAGCGGAGGAAGAAAACGGAGCGCGCTCAAAGTTCTGCACCCCAGCCTCCCAAAGAGGAAACTTTTTTTTTTATTTAAATAATATTTTATCAAAGCTTCTGTTTTTATTTTCATAAAATGTTTCTAAAACGTATCTGTCTTTAAATGTAGTTTTTTTTTGCGTTTTTGGATTTGTTGAAAGATCTTGAAAGATTTTCATCACCATGGTGTGTGTGTGTTTGAGCATCTGTACCTGTCACCCCATGTGTGCGCCTATATTTTAATGTGTCCTTGGCTGAGTCTGAAACAACTCTGAGTTGTTCAATTGCTCATGTGAATGTAAAGCCTGCAAGCATGGAGCTTCATGGTGTCATTCTGAATGTGTTTGTAGAGTGTGTGTGTGTGTGTGTGTGTGTGTGGGTGCGTAGTTCATGTCCTTACACTGCTCTGCCTCCATAAGGTCACCGCAGGTAAGACATTCATACTGAGAGGTTGAAAGTGACTCAAGCAACAACTTGGGTGGCCTGTAGCAGGATGTGTTGAAGTATGTGCATCTAACCAACATCAGCTTATCAAGGAATCTGTTTAGCTTGGGTGTGCTCGAAGGTGAGCACACATTTTTGGAGTGTGCGTCTCTCAGTGCCTACCATATGTGTTTGTGTGTGAGAGAGGGCAGAGTGTTTGAAAACGGAGGATTTATGGACCTGCAGGTGAGCCAAGTACGCTTTCTCATGTTCTGCACCATGTGTAAAGCTCATGAGTCCATTTAACCACTTCCTGATGTTGGAGAGGACTTATGTCTGTGTGTGTGTTTGTTGGTTGGTGTGTTTGTAAAAGAAGGCACGGAGGGTGGTGTGGGAGGCTCAGTCTCTCAGGTCCATGCTGGAGCCGAACAGAGCCACCAGCTGCTCCTCATAGTGGGAGATGTTCCTCTTCATGATTTCCTTACAAGAGCCCAGGAGGCGCTCAAACGCCTGCACGTCTATTACTGCAGAGAGGAGAAGAAGGGAAATTACATTCGTTTCAGTTGCCTAAAGTATTGAACTGTACCACATATGGATCACTTCATGCCTCCTCAACGCTTCTAGTTCTTATTAGTGATATGTTACCTATTTTAGATCCTCTATATTTTCAGTTTTTATTGATGTCAGATATGCACTAAAAGCACATGTAACACCTCATGAAAACAATGCAAACAAACTCAACTCAACTGGACTAGACTACTTTGATAAGACTTTCTATTATTTTGTGTGACGTTACCAATATTTATAATGGGATGGTTCAAAACTTTAGAGCTGGAATCACCCCCAGGTGTTTTCCACTGCGGGAAGCAGGACCAAATCAGACATAAAGTGCATTTCAACTACGGATTCCTGAACACTTTTCCTCAGGGGCCAAATTTCTCTGAACCTTATCTATGTAGGGAGTTTGTGTGCATTTCCACTGTGAGGTCCTAAACCGGGTTGTTAAGGTAGATAACACCCCCCTCCCTGGATACTGAGTGGGTCCTCCTCCTGAAGGAGCACAGGTAACAGCCGAGACCAGAAGGAGCTTAACAACGGTGAAATCAGATCAAAATGGTGTTAATCTCAGATTGTTTCAAAGCGGTTATGGTTTAAAAGCCACAGACTGACACCTCAAACTGTGTCAGGTGCCTGGGTTTACTTCTGTCGTGTAATTTACACTGCAGGAGAAGGTAAACTGGGAGATGACCCAAACAAGATGCACTAAATATTCAACCAGTGAGAAAAGGGTTTTATAGGGTTACCTTAAATTACATTAATAGAATCAGCTACCCTTCATGGAAATATAAATTAAATGAATGACTTGAAGCAACACTCTTCAAAGTTGTATTTTAGGGCTTTAAACAGGCAAAGATAAAATATTTTACAGCATTTATGTTCAGAGAAACAAAAAAAAAAATGGATCATTGACCTATTTTAAGTTTAAAAGAAGCAGATATGCTGAAGCAGCTGCAGTGTCTCTGCTTCAAGGGTGAGTGAGCACAGAAATCTTGGTCAGCAAAAATCATTTAACGTTTGTTAAAGTTTCCCCAAGTTAGCTAAAAAGGTTCCAGGGAAAAAAAGACGTTAAGGAAGCCTTAGTTAAAATGATGCTGTGGATCTGTTTCTTTTCCAAAAGGTCCTGAGAAACTGAATGCATGGCATCAAACTCTTTCAAATATAAAGAAAAATCTACAGTTCTCTACCAGAAAACAGTAACCGGTTGCCACTGGATCTTTCAACGGGACAATGATCCAAAATATATGGACAAATCAACGCGATAATTGTTCCGACACCAAATCAACTTAGTGTTCTGGCCGTCTCAATCCCAGGACCCAAGTCCTATAGAAAACCAACAGGACGTATTCATGACGGCAGGGCTTCCCAGTTTTACCACTGCTAATTCTTTTTAAAAACTACTATTTCTTAACACAGGATTTTTACCCCTGAAATGGAGTTTTATTAATCTGGCAGTATGAGATTCTCCTACTGCTATAAAAAAATGCATTTAAGGCTTTGTACACGTCTTAAGTAGAGGTGCCAATAAATGTTGAGGCCACTGAATAATTCAACCCTGGTAACATGCTACTGTTCATGGCTTTTCCTGAGTCCACAGGGAAAGTTTAAGGGAGCTACACGAGGTCAGAGTGTAAAGATCAATAGAACACACCAAGCTGGAAATATTAAGGTCATTAAACCATAAGCAGATCCAGAGAACTGCATTATGTTTTTAATAAAGTCCCTCTTTAACTTATAAAGTGAAAAAGTAACTTGGTTTATAGGTGAATATTTCTTTTAATTAATTTTCTTCTAATGCCCAAGATAAAGACCAGAATAAAATGTTCTCAGTCTCAAAGGAGGCCCAGGGGAACAATGAATGACTGCTAATCGTTCCCAGCAGCAGGAGGCAGGGAGAAATGTGAGAAAGACCACAGAACAACAAACAATATTTCTACAGTACAGCTGAACTGCATTTTCTCTGCTTCACAAGACAAGCACAGTTGTGGCAGACAGGCGGCGTTATTACCTGCTCAGTTAACTGATAGACATCAGTGACAGGTATGCGAGGAAGGAGAGGATGCATGGATCCACTCAGGACTGATGAGGAACATGAGATGGCTTCCATATTTCACAGAAAAAGGAGAGGTGACACAAGCTAAGGCACAGCTGTTAAAAACTGCTGCTCCTTTTTTTTTTCCATTTGAAGAGAAGCTTCTCTACTCTGCAGCCTGAATCTGAACATCTGCTCACAAAGCAAATTAATTACGGAAGTGCCTTCAGCTATTAGACACTACAGGGTTATGGCTCAGGAGTTAAAGGTGAGCTGAAAACAATTTGAAGCTCAAATACCACTTAATAATGCATGACAAACTGCTTTCAACTGTTCTACTATCAGTGGGAAATAAACACGTGTTGCTGAAGTTAGGAGATGTTTACTGATCAGCTCCAGATCTCATATTAAATTCATTCATTTACTAACAACTAGTGAAGGAAGGAACCGCAGAATATTTCGTGAAGTAATTCAACTCCCCAGTTTTAGATGATAGATATTAATTCTCCAGAAATTAGCCTTTTAGACCAGAAGCCGTGTCACAAACACAGATCTCATGTCATTATCATTGTCTAAAGTTGAGGATTAGCACTAGTGCTGACATGAGTTTGTCCAGGATTTTTTCCCTTACCCAAACACTTGACATCTCCCTCTGCGTAGGCTGAGGCGGCCCGGGGCTTATTAGTGACCAAGGCCAGCTCCCCGAAGTACTGGCCCCTGCTACAGCGTGCTATCTCCACCTCGGTGTTGTCTGCATGGTCTGCCTTTGTCTGCAGGGAGGAAGATGAGCAGAGAGGAGGTATAAAAGGTTAGCAGCCCCCCCGAGTGCCGCCTGCTCTGGGCACAGCGAGAGCCGCAGAGAGGCTGTGGTGGACTTCCTGTAGTTGCTAGGCAAACCTGAAAGCCCTCCTGCAGCCTAGTGGATTTGAATTGAGTGTGTTGGCTGTCGTCATCCATTGTGCTCAATAGGAACTGGTTAGTAAAACACTATGATCGGTAATAGTACTGTTCTCAAAGCAGTTACAGAATTAGAACGTACAGCCGTGTAACTACAAATGAACATGATGAGGATGTGTATCTTACTTTACTCTTCATCATGATCTTGACCTCTCCAGATTCTACGATGTAGAAGCAGTCAGCCTTGTCTCCCTGAAAAGAAAAACAATATTTTCAATAAATCAAAAATGCAAAGTTATTGGTAAAATCTGTAGAAACCTGCAGTGTCCCACCTGCGTGATGATGCGCTCTCCTTCGGAGAACTGCTTCATTCCTAAAACGTCCACTATCTTCATCCTCTCTGTTGCCTGCAAAATGACAATAAAAACAGGGACGTTGACATAAAATGAACATAAAAATGAAATGTACAAAGGAAGACGACCTCCCACCCCTGGTCTCAAGGCACATCTTTGATTTTAAAACATTTGTTTTCTGAATATGAAGCAATTAATATATAAAAGATTTTATTTGCAATTAAGAGGTTTAAACTGATTTTGCTAATTTCATTTTTCTTCAGTATTCAACTTTCATTAACATACATTTAATCACCAGAGAGCTGAGGAGTGGTTTCCTCTTGCTGTACAATCCAAACGTACCTCCAGTGATTTAAGCAACGGCACAGACTCAATGAAAATCTCGTACATCTTCCTCTTCTTGGCATTGTTCTTAACAATGAGTCTTCGAAATGTTGCACGGTCCTAGGAGGAAAACCCAAAGAGATCGGTGAGAACATAAAAAAAATATCTTCAGCGCAAACTGGAGGTTTATCAGTTGTCTTTCTGAGTTTAACCGCCAGGAGGAGCTGCAGCAGCATAAATAATCCAACTAAAGCAGGGCTCCATTCATAGATTACATGACTCCATTCTTAACATGTCTGAGCATCACAGAGCTCAGGGTTGGACTCGGTGAAGAAAACATTGTCAGCCATGACAGCTCAGCTTATGAATTAAGGGAACATGTTTATAGGGAAAGCAGCTCTAAACTGACATTATATAAGATTTATAAAAATCCACACATGCTAGGAGCAAATGTAGCTTTTTAAACATCCAAATAGAACAAAATATATATACATTAAAAAAGACATTTTAAGCCTTACACAATCCAATCATATGGATTATTAATATTATTTGCAGCTTACAATGTAGCTTTTTATTTGTGTTCTTACCAGGCCCCAAAGTGCGCCCTCCTGGGTGGCTACGATGGTGGCAGCACGCGGTGTGTTGTACATGAGGGCCAGCTCTCCGAAGCTGCCCTTGTTGTTGTACTGACCCACACATTTTCCTGATACCACAATGTCATACACACCCCTGCAGAGAGGGAGAGTTGGACAAAAAAGGCAGAAGGAAAAATGAAAAAAGGTTAGCAAAACATAATGTTGAGCTGTAGTTTTGTATACTGACCTAATGTGTTTTTAATACGCATATCCATTTACTTATTATCAGCAGCCCCTGGATAAAACCGTATTAGTTGCACAATGGGTGACAATATTGTGACTTTACATATTTTACTACAGATTCATTTGTGTTTAACTCTGGCTCCAATTAGTAAAGCAGAAGATGAAATGTAACCCACATTGTTCAGATTCAGTCAGAGACTCTGCATTTTTTTATTCTTAGTTAGAATTTTAAAAACCTATTTTGTGGAATCCTGATGTAGAAATCTACACTTCATTAAAAGTTGTTTTTGTGTTTGTTTTCTCAGTGTACATTTGTTCATAAAAAGAAATATGCAGGATAGTATCTTTAACATGTTAAGTCATTTGTTCTTCAGACCCCTGGCAGCTTTAGGGTTAAACTAAACCAAATTTAACCAGCCTAAAGCCCGACTTGAATCTGATAGAAAACCTATAAAGGGAGCTACAGATTAGGCTGATGCCAAGCAGGCCTTCCAACCTCAAATACTTGGAGCTCGTCACCACAGAAATCATGAAATAGTGGAAATTTGCAATAAGTTGGTCAGCAATTATAAGCAGGGTTGGGCTGCTGTAATGCTAATAAATACTGTTCTATTCATTATTAAGAATGTATGAATCATTTGACATTTTTTATTAAGATGCAAATACAAAAAAAACTAACAAAAAAACTAACTTTTAAGCCACTTTACACAGAAAGAAAGCCCAAAGTGCAGATGAATACTTTGCTAATGGAGTGAAGCATTTCAACAGAGCCACTCTGTCCTCCCTCCTCTATCGGTCTGTATGGGGATTATACGTAAGGACGGTAATTTGCATTAATATTGCTTGGCAGGATTAACCAGTCATTTTCTAAAATGGCCTGTCCTCTCATTGGCTGTGCAGAGGGGCTAAAGCCCTCGTTGGTGTTGGAGTATTAGCTATCTCTGGATTACCATAACCATGGGGACATTGATCGCTTGTGTTCTCCACTGTATGGCTATGTCTGCCACCCTTTAATTCAACATGCCAACAAAGCAGTGGTTAATAATAAATCTGTCAACACAGAGCCAAAAGTATCAATATTTTTTAAGTAAATTCTTGAATGACAGACAACGCAGCAATAATGAGTTAGTTTGCTAAAGGAGTGATCTGATGTCTACCAACTCATTTAGCACTATCTGACTAGTACAGTAAGTTAGTGGTGCAGCCCTGTGACACAAGACATGTAGAGGTTCACAGCTGCACAGAGAGCATGTGTGCATAGAAAAGAATTTGCCATCTAGTCCATCGCCGCCCTCTTCTTTTATGATTTAATTTCCTGTGATAAAACATGAAAAATCTCCATCGTATTAAAAGGAATGATTTTGAGCGCTTAACTTTAATTATATGGTATAATCAGGACAAGAACATGCTGCAAAAACGGCTCTTAAGAAATAAACAACAGGATGACTTGCTGATTTCAAATCTGAAGGCAAATGACATTAGCTTGCTTGATAATATTTTACAAGGATCCTTATCACATTTTCCATGCCCCTACCAAATGATATTCCTGCTTCTCCCCGAGGGCTTACACAGGATTTTCAGTTACTTCCTGTTTTATGGGCCTCAGATGAGACTGTTTATTCTCGACTGAAACGCTGCCAAATGGCAGCACACTGGCAGGGCAGGAGCCTGGATTTAGAATCAGCTGAAAGCAGGGACAAGTAAAGCTACCCAGAGGTTGGTGGATACAATTAATATACACTGGGAAGTGTGGAGGAGATGTGTAAATACAGATCACTGACTAAATAGGGAATAAATTGAAACAATGTGTTATCGGATTCTGTTTTTCCCACCCTGCTGATGACATTACCTACCGCTCATTATTGTCCACGGAAAACCCCTGGACAGTTTATGATCAGGCAGGCGTGCCACTCTGAAAGGTCATTGCTTGTATTGTACGAGGAGCAGGACCATGCTGCGCTAGGCGGTGTGGGAGACTGTGCCCAAATGGAGCTATAACAATGTGTTGAGCTGATATGTTAAGAATGAATAGAGGCAGATGACAAACAGCCCAGTCACCATCCAAACACTCTCCTAAATGGCAGAGGTTGAATACTTTGTAACATATTTTTGTAAAAATAACATATTCTGTAACCATCACAAAACTTATTTTACATCCACAAAGCAAAAGTAAACACGACTTTAAAGGCAATATGCAAGAACAGATGTCAATAAGCTGTAGGCCTAAAAAGTGGAGCCCAACTACAAAGAATGCAATAGTGGGGGTTTAGTACAGTCCAGTGGACCTAAAGCACATGTCCTGTGATAAAACAACAGTTTAGTCAAAATGTGACACATTATGGTTAGATTGCATTTGATTAATTAGGAATCTCTTACAGTGTAAAAAAAATAAATTCAGCTGCACAAAAAAACACTATGTACTACAAGTACGTACTTTATATGATACCTGAGGCACTGAAGGAATTCGATATTGTAGCCGTCTTACAGTCAATAGTTTTTGTAACTAGTCCAGTTAAATACTCGTCTCTTTGTCAATACAGCTTACAAGTGTAGGAACAAAACAAGGTGGCAATATTTTAGCTGAACATTGTAATGTGATGTAGACTGCAATCAACAGCAGATGTTCTTTGTTACTCTTTTCCATCCTTGTGATGAGCCAACCACTCCTCCTTTGGTTTAAGCATCTTAGTCACTAAGATCTAAATCAGGTGTGGGCATAAAAGGCTAGCAGAGTGTGAATAAACTGCACAAAAAATGGTAACAGCTTTTACATACAAGAGGTCATTTGCGACTGATATTCCACACATTGATCTTGTGAGGACAACTGCCTTTTGTGATATTTTGTGCAGCTTTACTGTAAATATTTGTCTGTTAAGATCCCATAAAGCAAATAATATGTCTTTCAATTTAAAAAAAGTAACTATTTCTAAACAAACCAATGAGTCCTACCTCTCGATGACATAAAAGTTGTCTCCATCGTCCCCCTGATCGATGACATGCTCCTGGGGCTCCACCTTCAGCTCAAACATGGCGTCCAGTACCTGTGAGAACTGCTCCTGGAGACGAAACAAGGCAAAAAACCTGAAGTTAGGAGCTGAAATAAGGAGCAACAATGAGTAAAAAAATTCATTTCACATAGGCACCGTTTCTGAGTGTAGACAAAATGAGATTTCATTTTCACATCAACAGGGCAATTGTGAGACAAAACAAGGAAATGAAGGACTGTAATTCAAGAGTGCACGTAGGGACATTCAGCATTAGTACTCCATCAAACACTTTGCAACTGTAACAATCAACTGTAAATACAGATAAAGTTTTCTTTTAGAACAATTTAGTAACAATTTGGCAATCCCCAAACACATATCAATCTGATTACTCAACAGTGGTCACTATTACACTGTTTTTTTTAGTCAATGAGGCAAGAATATTCAGCTGAAGAGACTGATCATTCTCGAAAGACATTTTTTGAACAGATGCAACCAGGCTTATTCTGGCAGACAATGATTTTTCTTTAAAGTCTGATCTGCCTATGACAATTTTAACCATAATTCCAATTTTATTGTTCAGAGGACTATTGAGGCAGCTGTGGCTCAGTGGGGAGGTTGTTTGATTCTAGCTTCCTCCAGCCACATGTCTGTATCAGTGTACCAGTGTGTGTGCGGGTTTGTAAGTGCAAATGAGAGAAGGTATGACTGGAAAGGCACTAAGTAAGCTCCGACCATTTAACATAATGCATGAGAGAAAAACAACTCCAAAACAAAGAGGTTTCAAGATGATCCCTATTTATGCAAAACATACATCCATAACTTTATCTAGTTTGCAGTACATGCTGTTGGTTGATGCGTCTATAGACCGAAAATGGGAGTTTTTCTTCGTACGCATTTAATTAAAGAGGAAAAACAATTCTGATTCTAGTGTGCAACATGCTGATCACCAGTCAAACAAGAAAATAAAAAACGGTCCACTTAGATTCTGACCGATTGATTCGTGCATTTCTGATTAAAATGTATAATGAATTCAACCGATCCACCAAATGAATGGCCATTTTACACATATCTGTGTGATATAACAGTTTACCTGATCTAGTGTTTTGAAGAGTAGGATGTCTCGACAGGCCTCCTGCAGTCTGCAGCGCTGTTCATCGGTTTTTGGGTGAACCACTCTGGGCTCAGTGTCTTCATCATCTTCGTCTGGGTTGAACGCCTCAGCACAAACTGACAAAAAGACACGCAATTATATACATCTAGGTCCACAATTACATAAAATCATCCAGGTAAGAAGGCAAAACAGTGTCCTTATTGTAGGACAGATTATATGGGGATACAAAAAGATACAAATAGGTTGTATTATGTTTGTAAAGACACAGAAACCAACATAAACAGAAGACACTGGAGAGCACATAATGAGGCCACAGCCTGCAGGATAAGTGAGACGCTGGAGGAGCCCAGAGGAGGAAATGACCCGTACACTGAAACATGTTTCGCCACACCAGAAGACAAGGTCATTTCAAATTGTCACAATGTATCTACGTTTCTCCTCCTCTACAGACACAATCCACTTCTCACATGACATTTATACTAAGCACACTAAAGTCTCAAAGTGCATGTGCGGAAATCAGGCGAGTAACATCTTTTCTCCCAGGAGCGGCGCCAGTGGTGTTCGCAGCGGTGTGACCTCAGGAGTGTCAATGTGTCAGCTCCTTTAGTTCAGCTTGATCAGGTAGTAAAAAAAACAAAAACAAAAAAACACGGCTAAAAGTGAGAGTCTGGATGCAGAATCCAGACCAATGAAAATATTGGATGCAAGGTTATAAAAAGCAGACATAGTCCTCAACATGTTGGGCATGTTAGTATAAATATCCTCAGTGATGTGTGTTCTTCACTGATGTCCTTTCAGATCAGATAACGGAGCAGGCGGCCTCACTAACTCACTGCAACAACATCTAGTTTTTCAATGCTGTCAAATCCTTCACCTACCCCAGCCAGAGTGAAATTAAGGACACTGACTAAGCATCCAAGTTCATTTCTAACATGGTAGACTGATCAAATCAAAAGCACAAAATAAGTCGTTTCAGCAATGTTTGGAGATACATACATGTAAATGGAACTGGGGATAGGTGTGCATTGATTCAAAATATCTACACTGACTCTTTAATATGTGCTTCTACAAGAAGGGATGGTATTACACTGTTCTGTCAGATACAGATGAGTAGAATATTGAGAAAGTTTAATCTGTGATTAGTCGGTGGGAGTTGGACGTACACAGCTGGAAGTAGAGAGTCACTTTTCATCACATTGCAGGCTGACATGCCAGGTAAGCTAGCAGCTTCTGTGAACACAAGCAGCCTTGTTTCCCAGTGGAACTGTAGGCTATTAAAGTCCGTGTTCCCATTGACTTATATCTACAGCAACACCCACTCATGATACCTTATAAAATATATCCCCTGAACTGGTTCCACATTTGTTAGGAAAATGAGTTTGTGGGTTGAGCTAATTAAAATAAATGAGCCAAATCATTTCTGCCAAAGCCAAACATCTTATTCTGCTGTTGATTCTTGTTTGGTGTCCTGTACTTAGGTGATTCAAGTAGGAAGAAACCAGACATGTTGGCATGGAGGTGCTTTCTCCTTATGCTGATCACTCGCTTGGTCACACACTGCTGCGCGATTCCTCCACCAGGATTTGTCGTAAATGAGCTGATGTGGTTGTGTTTGTCAGTTTGGCGTAAGCCAAACTAATCCCAGTGCTTTCCAGGGGATAACATTTACTGCATAGAAACATTGTTACGACCAAACACAACCAAACACAATCTGCCATTGTTTTTGTGGTAAACCTATTTGTAAGAATTTTTGAAAACTATAGCAAATTGTTCTTTAAAAGAAGGTTGTATAGTACCATGTGATTCAAAGGGCCAGGTACTACCCCACCTTGTGTGTCACCAACCGCCAAAAAGGAAACGCTGGATCCGTCCATCCATCCGTGTCTTTTTAGGTCAAACTAATTCAGTGTGTGTGAATAGAGTCAGTTTCAACAGCAGCCGAGTGCTCCGGGTGGAAGTAAATGTTGCCATGGTGAACTTAACAGCTAATGAGGAAAAATCGTAAGTCTTGATGACCCAGTGAGCAACAAAAGCCTTTTCTGCATACATTTGTGTTTGTGGTGTGAAAAATGTGGACAAATGAGCTTAAATCAGAGACACTTCCGTCTTTCTGTTTGTTTAGATCTCTAAAGACACAGCTGGCTGTTTTAAGGTTTCTAACACAAGAAGGTTTTGTTTATGGAGTTGGTGGATTTTTCACCATTGGATCTTTTAGAAAGGCAAAGTTTTGTTTTTTTAACACCCTTCGATGTCCATTAATGAATCACAGAACCAGTAAACAATAACTGTACTAGGGCAGTTGAACTCCCAGATTTGATCTGTTTTTTCCATCAGTTTGCATATTTACTACTAAACGGAAAAGCTTTTGTAGCTCACATGTGGTTTTTGATGGAAAAAGTGCCTCAGATTCATTCTAACAGCTAAAAACAAAACTTTATCACAGTCTGATTATGAACTCGACTTTAATTTTGGAGGAAAGTTAACAATTTCTATTTGTTTATTTGCTTTTTGAACTAGAAAAAGCCCTCTTTAGTTATTATAGCTTCTAAAAAGCACAACAAATGAACCTTGAAATACAGCAATTCAGATTTGACTGTTTTTTGTAGTTTGCTTTTTAAACTCTGATCTGCCAACGCTCATTTAACAGACTCGCTGTTCTTTTTGTGTAAAAATGAATCTTAAAATTGTTGCAACATGGAGGAATCACATCAGGCCAAGCAGCAGGGAGCAGCTCAAGTTTCTCTAAACCTAAACCGCCAAGCGTTCTTAAAGATTTGATTGAATGATGAACTGATTGTTGATTTCCTAACATTTCCAATAACCATTACAAATATGTAAATTCTACCAAATAAAAATATTAGCAGTAACTGCATATAAACACCTTGTTTTCACATTTAGTGGGTAAAGCATCTGAACAAGTGTGGTAATAAAAATGTAAATAAATGTTTCCAATTCTAAACTTAGTATTTAATGCAGTTATTGTATTGATTGGTTTGACTGTTTATTAAACTATGCCTTTATTAAATATGCGCCTGAACGTCATTAAGTTCTGCCGGAGCCAGTCCAAAACCCTTTTAAAAATCCCTTCAAAAATGATTTAGATAATGTGGGAAATCTGGTCCCCTTTTTGGAACCGTTTTTTTGGAGTCTCCTTAAAGATCCAGCTATTCTTTTTGGAAATCCAGTATTCGGGGACGGTTTTCATTAGACTCCAATTTTTGACCTCTTTCTTGCGTTCCAACCGTGGGGAGCTGTGTGAAAACCCGAATCAGAAAACGTGATCACTGATTGGGGAGGAGGGGGAAACACAGTCATAGCATTTATTTTCAATACTCAATCGTAAATCTTTAGTGGGATGGACCACTATAGCAACTAGATTAGGGAGCATTTTGATGCCCCCAAGTTTTTTAGCTTGTACCGCTCCATGGCTTCCCTGTACTTCTCCAGAGTGATTTGTCATGCTACCTGCAGCTTTCGCTGGCTCGTCTTTCACTCCAAATCTGACAAAAGCTATAGACCAAGCAGCAGGTCACATACAAATCACATCAAGTTACTTTTTTCACACTGTGGGGCCGCCTTGCTATCGACGATCCTGCCCACATTAAGATGGTAGTCAACTGTAATGGAAAACAAACCAAACCGTGTAGAGTAGAACTGACCCAAGACGAACTGTGCTGAGTTGGTACTAATGGAAAAGGCGCATTATTGACCAATCAGGTGCAGTTTGAAGAGGAAAAAAGTGAGAGCGCGCGAATCGGGGGGAAAAAGGCTCCCAATGGCTCTAAAAGACT